>VXAZ01001836.1:1171920-1230038 GCA_013399875.1 Gymnorhina tibicen | reverse complement strand
GTGCGATTTGCACCCCCCGGCCCGCAGCGCGCAGCGCGGCTCCCCCCCGGCGCCCGGGCGGCGCGGCCCCGGGATCGGCGGCGCTCCGAGCCGGGGGAAGATGCTGCCGGGGTCCATCCAGATCTCCGGGGAGACGCTGTCGGGGGCGGAGATCCGGGACATCTGCGAGAGCCTGCGGGAGAACTCGGTGCGGCTGCTGTCGCTGCGAGGCTGCCAGCTCTCCGAGCGGGACTTCGGGCACGTCTGCCGCGGGGTGGCCGAGTCCCGCTCCCTCGCCCAGCTCAACCTCAACCTGGGCATCGTCTCCAACATTAACCGCGTCAAGCAGCTGGCCGAGGCCCTGAAGACGAACCGCTCCGTCCAGTCCCTCTTGTGAGTACAGCGGGGCGGGGGCTGCCGGGGGGGTCCGGGCCCCCTCCCGGGCGGGGACGACTCTTTCGGGGGACTTGCAGCTCGGGGCCAGCCCTTAATTTGAGTCTTGTCGGAGGGAAAATGCCCTTGACGCTGCGGAGGATAAGCCCCTGCCCGTCACCTGGCTGGGAGGGAGCCACCTCTGCCCCCGCCGGCTGGGCACGGCCCTGCCTCTCAGTCCCGGGCCTCCAGCCCCCGGTGGTGGGGCTTCCCCTTCATCGCTGGCATCCCCTGCACCCCTAGTCCCGGCCGGGAGAGGAGGGCCACCGTAGCGGCCAGCCGACCCTTGCGACAGAGGCTTCCCAGAGCTTTTTGCCCACTTGGAGTTAGTATTTGTCATCCACCTCATTTTGTCTGCTTCTTCCTCCCCGTCAGGTTAGTTAGCCCGAGGAAGAAGGCTCCTTAGTAATTTTCCCTTTTACCTGCACAGCCTCCATGGGAGTCCCCTGACAGATGCAGGCTTGGCCCTCCTCAACCCTGCTCTCTCCATCCACCCCTCGCTGGTGGCTCTGGATCTAGGAGACTGCATGCTGGGTGATGAAGGCATCAACCTTATCTGTGGGCTCCTGCCGCCTGATGGGGCCAAGTCTGGTAAGCACCAGGGGCTGTGGGCTGCTCAATGACTGGTGGAGCTTTCACATAGATCAGATGCATGCAGCAGTAAATCTTCAGCCCTGGAGGAGGCAGGCTCTGTGGTTTGCCAGGGCTGAGGAATTTCTTTCCCCCAACTTAAGAAAAGCAGAAAAGCCAAGCAACAGAGGAGTGATTCCCTTGGGCAGGTTTGGGCTTTCTGCTACTGATCTGTCCCGCTGGCAGTTTGGAGCTCAAGGACTAACAGGTTGCTTCTGGTTCATGTCAGCAGCATTTGAAACTGGAGGAGAGGACAGCTTGGACTTTGAATTTATTATTTTGCATTTGTGTGCTGATAATGACCATAGATAAATATATTGTACACCCCTACTTCAGCACCTGGCTTTATTACCAGTGCCTGGGAGTTGTTCCTTCTTGTGGGTGCACTCCATGAGTGTGTAGTTGCATGGTCATAATGCCAAGACTCGGGTCTTTGCAGGGAATGATCTTTGGTGGTGTGAGGCCAGTGACCCAGTCAAGCTGAGAGCTGGCATGTGCTGAGCTAATACCACTCCTTTCTTCTGATTCTCAAAGTGCCTTCCACTTTTTCCCAGCACCTCCTCCTCTGTGTGTGCACAATGCCACTGATGCTGTTATCTCTGCTGGCCACCCCTCTCAGGTGCAGGCTTCAGAGCCTACTGTCCCTGTTACCCTCTCTCCAGCCTGTCACCTCATGCCACCTTCTTCACCCAGTCAGTTGTCTCACACACCCCGTAGTTTCCATTGTGTTTGCTATTTAGGGTAAGCAGGACACAGGCTGGGAGAGCAGATAAATGGGGCAGTTGCAGCACAGATAAATGAAGGGCCACAGCTGAAGGCAGTGAACTATTTCACTGATCACTGAAATATGTGATGACAGTTGTCAGAACAAACCAAGCCCTTAAGCCCAACAGATACAGGGGACACAACCCAAAGCTGTTCTGGTGAGCTGAACTAGTTCTCCTGTGGCTACTTTGGGGACCCTAAGGCTCTGGTTTGGCTTCTCTCTCGTCTCCAGGCCTCAAAGAGCTAACACTGAGCGCCAACCCAGGCATCACAAGCAAAGGCTGGGGACGCCTAGCCATTGCAGTGGCTCACAGCTCACAGCTCCGTGTGCTGAACCTGGACTACAACCCCCTAGGTAAGCTGGGGGCTGGGGAGGAGGAGCAGGGGATGCGGCACTCCTGCCTCTCAGCGTTTGTGCGATTTGCACCAGTGGGTGGCCAGGGACCAAGCTCTGGAAAGGCGGTAGAGCATCAACAGTAGGATGGGGCAGTTCCCTCATAGGTGCCCTCTGATCCCCAGCAGCAAGTTCACCTTGCCAGGCACCTTCAGCTGTAGGGGAAGCCACCCTTACTGCTCCGCTTGTGTGAGGTGGCCACGTGCCCTGCAGGGAGGTGCAGAAAGGAGGCTGTGCCTTGCCCACTCCACTGCCTTTGTCGTCACGTTTGACCCTCCATGTCTCCCTTGTTCCTGAAGCCCTGGGCACCGAAGCTGGCTTGGCAGATGCAGTATGTCCCCGCGCTCCCCCCTTCATCTTCCTGGAGGAGCAAGGAGGAGGAGGAGGAGAGCCTGGCACTCGTTGCCATAGAAACAAACTCTCTCCCGCTCTGCTGCAAGGTGGTGAGGAGGAGATCGGGCCATGCCTCTCTGAGCATCAGGATGACACTCCCCTCCTCAACCTGCCTGCAAGCAGAGCCTCCCCCAGGCCCTCTGTCTGACCAGGTACCTCCTCTTGGACAGGAAAAGCCCCAGGCTGTTACTTGACAGCAGTCTGGGTTTTGTTCCAGGAGAGGTGTCACAGTTGTATGGCATCTTGGCACTCAACAGAGAATGTCAGAACACGCTGGAGTCTTGTCTTTTCAACAGCATCAATCTTTAATGCTTCTCGTTCTGCTGCATCCCTCCTCAAAGTCTACCCCCTTTCCAGGGAGGCAGTCTGTCACCTGGTGCAGAGTCTTCTCTCTGACTCCAGCCTTTCCCTAAACTGAAGTATTCAGCTCCTATTCTGTGTCTGGGATGCCTTGCAGGGACTGTTAAAGGCCCTTGCCTCCTTGACTAGGAAGGAGATTTGGGAAGTTATGGTCCCTTGGGGAATAAAACCGATTTCACTGTGTTCCTTTGTGTTCCCCCTGATAATCAGTGACTGCTTCCATAACCACAAAATGGTGTACTTTTCCTTGTCTCTTTTCTTAGTTAACAGCTTTTTTTTCCACCATGACGTAACAGATTTGGAAGGTTGTATGATGGCAGAAATACTCAGAGGATGTTCCCATGACAGCCCCAGGTGTATGAGGGCATGTGGCATTACATGAGGGAAGGCAGGCACTGCTGACAGCCCTGGTTTGCTCCTCGCACAGGTGACCAGGTAGCTGGGATGCTCGCCGTCGCTGTGGCCTCCAGTCGAACCCTCGAGGTGCTGGACTTGGAGGGAACAGGACTTACCAACCAGTCAGCCCAGGTATGGGAGCCCACAGTTACTCTACAGCATCACTGACCTCTCAAGGGTGCAGGTCTGGGATGTCTGCAGAGGCCCCAGGACCCACACCTGCCTCCAACCACACACTAGAGTCCACACACACCCCCTTCCCTTCCTGCACCCAGCGGGGTTCCTGCTTTCCCCTGGCTGTCTTCTTGGAAAAAAATAAGGGGTTGGATTTTTGGCTGAGAATCAGAACTAAATCTCTGTGGACAAACACAGGCCAAGGCTCGGTTGCACAGACTCTCTTCTCAGAGCTCCAGCTTCCAGTGGTAAGAGGGAATGATCCTGGATATGTGACAGCAACAGGGTGTAGAGCAGTCCCTTCTTCTTTAGATAGAGCCAGGAAATCCAGTCTCAACTCTTCTCACAGAAAGATGGGAAGTCCTCAGTCTCTCATAAAGCCTGATGAAGGGAGGTCAAGGCCAAGGGAAGGAAGAAGTAAGGAGAGGAGGGCTGGAGTTTGCAGGAAGACAAAGCACTGACACTTTCTGCTCAGCCTTTGTGCTGCTTGTCAGCCTGTTCATCTCACTCTCCCCCCAGACCTTGCTGGACATGGTAGAGAATTACCCCACAGCCCTACGGACACTCATCCTGGCGGAGAATAACATCAGTCCCGAGCTGCAGCAGCAGATCTCTGATCTTCTCTCAGAGGGTGAGGAAGAGGAGGAGACGGAGGCCCACGAAGTCACAGCAAGGGAGAAGAACCCCTGGATCTGCCAGAACAGTAAGAGCTCTGGGCGCTGGGCTGGGGGCAGGAACTGGGGTGTCTGGGGTGTTTCCAGGGCCACTGGCCTCTTGTGGTGGGGTTGGTGAATGGGTCTGTCCCTTCTCCCCATGAACAGGAATACATACAACCTGCATGGAATACATATGCTTCCAGGCGTGACCTTCATGTTAAATAGCATTGGGCTGAGCCTCTCTTGGAAAGGCAGCCTCCAAGGACAATGCAGCTGCTGCAAAGAATGGAAATGGTACCTCTGAGGCATTTTTCCTGATGCTGCAGGAACAAAATCTGAAAGTCTTAAAACTCAAGGGCAGGAATATTAAAGATCTCGGGAGCCTTTGCCAGATATCCTAGCCAAAACTTGTGTCATTCCTCACTGTTTCCAGAACCTCCCTGCAATCCGCACAGCATCAGCTATTCCTATCTCTAGGTCCCAAACATGTGAAGGGTTAGCCAGGTGCCACAGTCTGTCTGTTGTTTATAATGGAAAAAAGGTGTATTATGGAGATAGCAGTAGCCTGTTCTGTGTAGTTTGCATATATGATATTGTATTTTGTCATGCCTACCTTGTGATCCAGCTGGTTTGAGGGTTTTCTTTTTTTACCTTCATTTGTCCTTCACCCCTCACAATTCTCATATCAGACTACCAGCAGACAAGCATAACCAGTCCTCTGAGCCTCAAAACATCTGGATCCTCATCTATTAAACCCATAAAAATAATTTAGTTAGACAGTTTGGCCAAGTTTTGGATCTAGTTTCCAGAAATTGATTCCTGAAATAGAGATCCCCTGCAGTAGTTTTGAATGTGTAGGACTGCCACTAGAGATCTCCTCCCTCCCATCCAGGAAAAAACAGATCTTTTTTTTTCTGTTTAAAAAGGCTTCTGGATGGGAAACTGGTACCCCGCTAAGTTTCTTACTTGCTATGCGGGCCCATCCTCCTTGCAGTTGATTCACTTGCTGTGGGGAGAGTCATAGTGTTCCTGGCTGGTGCTCTGAGCCATGGCAGAGCCAGCAAGCTGCCCTCACCTCCCCGAGGCAGGCAGGGGAGGGCTGCACAAACCCTCCATTCATGCAGTGTAGAAAGTCAGTATTTCCAGGCCTCTGCTGCTGTAAAATGGCTCATTGCCCACAGCATTCCCTGCTCATGGGAAGGCAACACCACCGCCCTACGTGGTGTTGGTTGGCTTGCAGCCTGAAGCCTGCCTCACCTGGACACTGTCTCTCTAGCTGAAAAACACTCGATGAGTGCAGATTTAAAGGTCTGTGCAGGGTTGGGTTAGGGCACGGCTGGGATAGCAGCACAACCTGCATGTTGGGGGCACTCAGACCTGATGCTCCTCTGGCCTCTTGCTGCTGTCTCTGCTTTCTCCCCCTCCCCAAAAATCGATTCTGTTCTGCTGTGTGGCCAGAGTAGGCCTAGTTTGCACTTAATCTCACACTTCTTAGCAGTTCTCTTCCCACCCTGCAGTGTTTTAATTACTCATCCTCACCTCTGGATCTGGAGTACAGCCCTGCGCTCTCTAGCAGCCCGAGCGGCTCATGGTTTTCTCCCTCTCTCGACAGATTCCAGCTCCCAGATGGTCCTGATGACGTCAGGCCTTGGTGACAGCCTCTTAGCAGAAACAGAAATGTAGCTGGGCTACCCTGCCTGCTTCTGCCGACAAGAGCACCGTGCCCGCCGGGGCAGCGTGCAGCCGCCAGCCCCAGCCTCCGGTGGGCTCCCCCGCCCTCTTCTCACACATTTCACCTCCTGTTGATGCCTCCCTCGGCTCTCTGAGCGCAGGAGCCTGGTCCGAGCGAATCTCTACACGCGTCTCTGTGTCGTCACACGCCTCGTCGGCCGCTTGTGATTGTCCCCGTCGCCGCATGTGTAGCTCACGCCGCCCTGCCACCCCCACACCCGGCTGCGCCCTCAGGGCGCAGGCTGTATTTATTCAGACGTGTATAAGAGACGTCCTTTCTATCGCTTGTACTGCTGTCGCGATGAGACTTTTATAAAGGTCACAGATGTGGTGGCACCACTCGGCAGCGTCCGCCTCCGCCACTGTGTGACCCCGGGAGGGTGGGCGCCGGCAGGTACGGGCAGGGACCGGCGGGTATGGGCAGAGACCGGCAGATACGGGCAGAGTCTGGTAGGTGCCGACAGGTACCGACAGGGACAGGCAGGGACGGGCCGGGACGGGCAGGGACGGGCAGGTGCCAGTCGCGGACAAGCGCTGTGGGTCCGCCCATGCCGGCAGGGGGCGCCAGACCCTCGCCCGCCGCCTCACGGCTCCCCTGCGCCTCCCGAGGCTCCACGACACGGGCCCGGGACGGGGGACAGGTCGGTGACAGCCCAATTTTCTGTCCCCCAGGCCCTCCCCCAGGCCAGGAGGAAGCAGGCTGGACTAATCTGGCTCTGCAGGGAGCTTGGCACCAGCCGTGCACGCCCTGGTGAAGGCTTCAGCTCGCACCAGCACCGTGGGTTGCGCTGCTTGGCCAAGCGTCCCTTGCTGACAAGGAAGATCGTGTTTCAAGGCTCAAATTAGGCTAGAAGATTAAATTGTAGCAGCAGCTGCTACTCAAGGGAACAAGGAATAAAATCATTAATTGTGGGGACAAAGAAACAAGACAGTCTTCCCAGTTAGGCTTTGCATACAGCCAGGTCAGAAAGGCACAGGCAGCGTAACTTTGCAGATGGAGGAAAATTCATCACAGCCCTCTGACCTCTGCAGCACCCTTCAACGTGAAAAAGAAACACTTCCAAATGTCTGTATCAGCATCCTGCAAGAACTCCATGTCTCATGTCTGGAGGGCTTCCTGTCTGGGGTATGTCTAACCATCTCCAATCCTCCCTCCTCACATGGAATACTGACTCTAGAATTATAAACCTCTTAAGAATCCCAGTAAGGGGGGTATGTTACATGGTCCCACGTCACTCAGTTCCTGAAGTGGAGAAGTGATACTCTCAGATGACTCCAAGAGCTGGGACTCCACGAAAACCAACAACTATCAAAAGGATTAGCTACACCTTATCCTACACTAGATCAGCATGTGGAGGTCTACCAAGACAGATCAGCCAGGACAGCCAGCAAAATATGTGAAATGAGGTAGGCAGAATCTTACAAGTAACACTGAGGGGTGCTTACAGGTCACAGGATCATTCTCCCTGGAAGAGACAATGGGTGGCACACACAGTTCAACAACTTGAGACACTGTACCATGAGTAGCTCTGCACCCTCACATGCTCAGGCTCGTTCCAGTCCAGGTCTTATCTAGCATCAAGTACAATATAGCCATTGCCATCTACTTTTAAAATAGTTTATTTCTGGTCTTAAAATATACATCAGTTTGAAAATCTCAGAAAAAAACACATTAGTTACAGATTAACAGTCTGGAGTTGGGACACCGGAAGTGGGATGAGCTCAAGGCCCGAGAGCCAATACTGCTGGAGATGGGCAGGAGTGCACAAGACACAATGCCCACAGGGAAAGAGGGCTCTGCTGCTTGAGGCCACCACTCCCCCTCAAGCTTTGCCAGCAGCCTAATGCTGCAAAGCACACATGTTTGGTGAGGTGCTGGGCATCCCTTTGCCACCCCTCCACTTCTTCACTGTTTTGCTGTTCAGTCTACCTTGACCAAAAGCAGAGGGAGGCTGGCTCTGTTCAGCACCAGCTGCCTCAGCAAAGGAGTTTTGTCCACTGACCAGCATGCCAGGATTCAGGGGTGATGAGGCTGAGCCCGGAGGGGCAATGCCACCCCCACTGCAGGCCACCAGCAGCCACAGAGCCAGAGCAGCTCACTCACAGTGAGCACCCAATCTCAGGTGACATCCGAGAGGCTAGATCTGGCAGCTGCTGCAGATGCAAACTCAGCAATGCTGCAGAAGAACAAAAGAAATGCAGCAGTGGAGTGGCTGATGGCAGCAAACACAAGAACTTCCCAATCCCCCACAAATGGGACAGGGGAGATAAACACTCTGCAGGCTCAGAGGAGGCTCCCACTCTCAGCACCACCCTGTCTGCACAGTGAAACACTGCACTGAAATATTGAGTCCCACCTCCCCACCAGAGGGTGGCATCCAGCTCCACAACTGTTCCAGGTGGGAAACAAGGTGAGTGTGTAGGCAGCACCTCTGCCCAGGGTACATAAAACAACCTACACAGATGCCAGAGAGGCCTGCAGCTCCCTTTCACTGGCCCTGAAGCCTCCAGGCTCAAGCTGAAGCCCTGGCTGGCCCCAGCTACAAGCTGCAAGCCCTTTGCAGAGACAGGAGTTTGGGGAGGAGAGCAGAGCCCCGAGGCAGCTCTTGGCTGCAAATCTTGATGTAAGCATATGAACAGATGCTCCCTCCTGGAGAGAAGGATGCTCTCCTCCAGCCCAGTGAGGAGCCTGCATGGTGTAGGATGGGAGGACAACACAAACCCAACTCAAAAACCAGACAGCAGGCTGAGGGCAGGGTTTGAAGGGGGTATGGTGAAGGGAACTGGGCTGTTCTTTGCCCCGCACCCCCATGGAAGCCAAGAAACACCAGACAGACAAGGGCACAGGACAAAATTAAAACAGGAGGTCTGGGCTTCGTAAGCCCTCAAAAAAATACCTACATCTACAGACCTCTCCCCTTCCCTCCCCCCCAACAAGACACTGAGCACACAAGACTGAGAAGAAAAGTCACACAGTATCACACTACGCTAGGAAAAACACACAGAGAGCCCTACCCAGAAAGGGAGGTCCCAGAGAGGCACCAGAGCCTGGAGCCCCCCAGAAAAGGGGGCGTGCAAGGAGACCCTGGTGAAGGGCTGCTGCCGAGCCATGAGGTAGTGCATCTGCAGGGAGCAGCTCCTCAGTATGCTGCCCTCACATCCCTGCTGGCCCTGCACCAAGCCCTGCCCAGAAAAGCCCGGTAGCATCCTTCACGCCTTGCTTGCCCAGGGCAAGACCTTGTTCTTGAGACTGGAGGGGTTTCTGGAGGCTGGAGGCCAGGATCAGAGGGAAGTGCAGCTCTGATAGCTGAGACTCCTCAACACACCCTCAGTGCAGGCATCAGACCGCTGCCAACGGCTGTGTCTGTTTATGCAGGGTGGGGAAAAGGAAAAACAATACACCCCAAAACCAAAGGCTTGGAAAGAAGAAAGAAGCCCACCCAAGAGCAAAGCATCAGCACCGTTCAAACAAAACAACAGCACAGAGAGCAGGGGAAGAGGTGTGAGGGAGGAGACACAAACAAAAACCCCAGCGCCCAGCAGGCACCGCCTCCCCGAACCACCTCAGCAGGCAGCACCCATGCCCCACACCACAGCACCAGCACCTGTGCATTGCCTCAGTGGGGACCAGGTGCTGAGCCCAATGCTGGAGACATGCAACAGCGACCTGCAGAGGCAGATTCTGGGGAACCTCCCAGTGGGCAGCTGGGGAAAACAAAACCCAGCAGGAAAATGAGACACCAGCAATCCCAGCACATCCCCATGGCACACAGCCATCCGCTGGGAGAGTCCTCGTGCCCCACTCACAGCCCCTGGGGCTCCCAGGGAATCAGACACCACCACACAGGCACTCTGCCCTGTTGGCACAAGTTAAAAGAGAGCAGAGCAGCTGCGGGGAAACAGCACGAGAGCACCCAGGGCCTCAGGTACCTGAGTGGGAAGGGGGATGAGAGCAAAAAGAGGCACAGGCACCAGGACGAGGGGTACCAAGAACTAGCTCTGGTACAGGCACCAGTGTGAGGCTGTGAAGAGAGCTGCGAGTGTGTTGGGCCAGTGGGTGTGCTTCTGCACACTGTGTGTGCTAGTACTGTGGGTCTGAGGTGCCAGGGAAGAGAGACCCCAGCTCTTCCAGGTAGCAAAAGAAGAGAATAAATATAAAATCTCAGAGCAGATTTCCCCCAAGTAGGAGGGTACTAAAGGAGGCTTCTCCCTCAGGTGGACTGATGGAGGCATCCCACAGCTCTGCAGTGTGTGGCTGCTTCTTGCTCTGCCTCAGCTGAGAAGGTTGCCCTGTTCCTGGGCTTGCGTCAGACTGTCTTTGCGATGTAAGTGGTGCACCCCCATCCTCTTGGGGCTGCGGTGCGGCCGACTGAAAGGAGGCTTGACCCTGCCTTCTCCACTTTCCTCTTGGGCACCTCCTTGGCTGCTCTCCTTTTTTCCCTGGAGCAGCATTTCTTTTTCCTCAGCTGGGCTCTCAGGCAAGCCAAGATCTACATAGTCCTTGTGCTTCTCTGGTGAGGGGCTTTCAGGCTCAGCAGTGCCTCCGCCACTTTCATGCAACAGCTTCTGGGCTTCATCCTGGGAGAAATCTGTACCATAGTCTGAGGAGAAATGGCTCCTGCGGGCTCTGGACTCGGTGCTGTCTGTGTCCACGCTTGAGTCCCGGCTCACGGTCCAGCTGCAGCTCTGCGCAGACTCCTCACCATCCGAGTAAGCCGAGGCTGCCCTACCCAGCTCCTGCATGGAGCGGCTGAACCTCTTCTGGAGCTCGGGGGCTGTGTCACGGCTGAAAGCCGTGCGGTTTATCAGCACTCGCTCCGAGGTGGGGGGTGCCTTATCCACAAACATACGCTGCCAGTTAGCCAGCAGGTCCTCCTCAGAGCTGGCAGAGCTGGCAAAGGCGCTCGGGATTTGGGGAGGGCTGCTGAATGGGCTGCTCTGGGAAGAGCCGTGAGCCCTGGCTGCTTTGGGGGACTGCTGACAGGAACAGCTGGAGGCTGAACGGCGCCCTTCTGAAGCAGGGCTGCTGGGGAGTGTCCGGTGCCTGTCGCAGCTCTCATCTTCACTCTGTACCAGGCTGAGGGAGATGGCCTGGCGTGTAGCATACGTACAGTTGGGCAGGGGGCTGTTCTTTGGGATCCTTACCTTGTCCTCAGAGAACTCAATCACTTTACGCCCTGGGTAGATAGGATGGGGAGGTGAGGGAGTAGGGTACGGGCTTAGCTTCTCAAAGGCAGGCACCTCCTCAGGCACACTTTCCACACTACTCTGCGGCTTGCAGCCACCGTTCTGCTGTTTCCCTGCATCTCCTCCCTCCTTCCCCATCTGCCCTGTGCTGTTGCAGGCGTCAGGAAGGGCTCCGCTCATGTCCACATGCACAAAGACATCCTCAGCCATGGGACAGCTGCCACTGCTAGACTTGGCTGAATTCAGAACCAGAGATTCTGGTTTCTCCAAGACTCTGGCGATGACTGAGGTGGGCACAACATCAGATGGAGCCAAGGTGTGGGCTGCCTCTTGGCCAGGGCCTGCAGACTCCTGAGTGCTGTGCAAATGCTTATTCACCATGTCCTGCAGCTCATAGGGAAGCTAGGAAGAAGAAAAAGGACATTAGAAGGGGCTGCCACGCAAGCCACTGAAGTTCCACATAATCTGCCTTTTCCAACCAACCTACGTGTGTATTTTGTACTCATTATCTTGACCCTAATATTCATCTACCCTGCCTTCAGAAGGGTATCTTTTTCCAAAGCAAACCTGCCCCATGAGCGACTAACAAGGCTGTCACAGCAGTCACGCTAGTTCTAGGCCATGGTTCACAGGCCCCATTTGGCAAAGTGAACAGGTAAAGACATCATGTGGTCTCTGTCCCACATGCCTGTGAGCACAGAGGTAAGGCCCAACCAGCTCATGCTAGGAAGGGGTCAATTGATCTGTGGAAAATCAGCCGGTGGTTACACTGAAGTGACTCTACAGCCCCCACTGCTGAGATCCACAGTGCTCCCTGAATGCGTAATTGCAGCCATGCTGCCTTGGCAGCCTGCCCGCAGACCAGGATCGATGCCTTCCCATGTTCCTACCAACTCCACCACGTCACCCCACTTCCTCACTCTCTCCATTTCAGAGAGATAAACACCGGGCTTATTACCAAAGTTGTTGGACTGGGGTCTCACCGGGGGGTGAGCACTACCCCCTTATCCTGCAAATGGGCACTAATGTTCTCCCCATTACCCTGCCAAGCTGCCCTCACTTTAGTCACCACAGGCAAGTACAGCACGAAGTGCAGAGCAGAGATCCCCAAGCCACTCAGTGGCACAGCGAGGTCTGTCCCATCACAGCCAGAAAGAAACTGCACCCACATCTGGGCATGCATGGTGCACTGCATAACAACAGCTGGCTGTGAGGCAGGCTGTCTGCACAGCTGCTCAGCACCAACCCCCCCTCAAGTGGGAGCCATGTGGAACATGGTGCTCTGGGGGGCAGAATTCACAGCTCCAGAGAGGGGGGACAGCTGGGAGAGAGGTCAAGGTTACCCCAGCAGTAACTGATACACTGACCTCAAGAGTGCTAATTTGAGACACAACAGGGGAGAGTGACATAGTGGTCACCTGCTAAGTTAAAAAAGACAAGCATGTAGTTTTGCTGAGAGGAACACAAGAAGGGACAGAGACTAGAGGTAGGGCAAAGAGAGAGCTGGGGTAAGGGCCTGGATGATACTCTTAACCGAAGAACTGATGCTACTAACATGAAAGGAGATGAGAGCAGGATGAGCTGAACTGCCCCCATCTTTATTCCTCCCCACAAGGGGGAGTGAGTTGGTACCAGCTTCTGTTCAGAAGGCCTAGAAAACACCCTGAATGCTGCCTCACACATTTCTCCTCAGAGGAATAAGTGATGTCGGGTCAGGCTACTGCTGCTTGACTTCTTAGGAGGCAGTATGACCCTTCCATGTGGCCAGGTGAGGAAGGGAAAAGGATGGAGCAGACTAAGAGAGGTCTGTCCTCCTGCCAGCTACCAGCACGCACCCAGCAGGCTATCAAGTTCAAGGTTATTGTGCTTTTTATAACAGCTCTTGGCTGAACTGTGAAATGGAGCTGTCATGAAAGAGGAGCTGGCAGAAGCTCTGTGCTGCCCTCTCAGTGGGAGTGGGAACAGGAGCCTCCCCCCACCTCTGAGGCTGAAGGATGAGAGGCCAGCAGCCCTGCAGAGAAAGCTGGAGAAAGTAAAATGCAGTCAAAGCCCATGAGCCCTTCTTCCCCACCTCAGCAGGATTACTACTCACATCAGCAAACTTGTGGTTCCTGAAGTGAGACTTGTTACACTTGAGCAGCTGTACTGCAAGGTTACAGTCCTGTCGATAGCGTTCCTGCAAGAGAGGGCACAGGTGTGTAACACTGTCAGACTCGCTCAAACTCTTACCCAAAAAGGCACCACCAGACCAGATGCTGCTTGAACAGAAGCCAGAGGAGGCATCTGATGAATCGCTCATGAGGGCACTGCCATTCCGTCCTCCCCACACTTTCGTGTATTTCCTTACAGCTCAGCCAAGGTGTCCCTTTCAACTCCAATCCTTGTAGCCATCATGTCCTCTGTCAGTGTATCAATCCCCTCTCCCTCTGGGGATTTTAATCATCCCCAAAAATCCCACCAGATTTTCTCTCCCATCCCACAGCTCAGCCATATCTGATGACACAGACAGACTGGAGGGAATTGAGAGCAGTTCATAGAGTCAAGCACCAGATCCAGGAACTTCTATATTAATGGTGTAGAAAAGGCATCAGCTCCCTCCCAGCTCTGGAGTGAATGACCCCTCCATAGGTATAGCTCAGACTCAGGTCAAACCCTAAGCTCAAAAGAGCAAATACATCAAACTTAAAGATCCGTTCTTTCCTGTTCAGCCCCTCAGACCCTCTTCTGTTTGTCTGGCCCTACTATCATGTACAGCTCCCACACTTCCATAAACACTGGAGTCATTCATGTGCTCCTTTGCACTAATGACTTTGAACAAAAGGAAAAGCCCACACCTCACACACTTTCACAGCCATTTGCAGACTGACACTTACATTGAGTTCCTCCAGCTTATTGATGGTGGTTTTGGCATCAAGCAATTTATTAGTGAGCTCTACAATCTCCCAGTCCAACGTCTTGCGGTCCATTTCTGCCTTTTTAATCTGGGATGCAAGAACACCAGGTTTAAAACTCCCTAGCACAGAACTTGGCTTCACCACCCACCTCAGCCCAAGCATAGCACAATGACACATTCAGCTGGGATACAAAAAACCTCCAGACAGACAGACAAGGGAGACAACCCTCTTCAAAGGAAGGTGATTCCAAAAGTCAAATGGGACCAGCCGCTCTGCTAGCTACAGAGACAACAGGTTGAGTTTGAACCTCCTTAATGCAGTATCTCTTGCAGCACCAGCATGTTTCCTCTCTGTCCCTGGTTGCCATGGTGCCTTGTAAAAAGCTAGTGGTTTTGAGTGATCAGTCCCAACCTGCCACTAGTAGCAAAGACCTCTGAGCTTGTGATACCCAGCCCTCTTTCCTGGGGAAACCGCAACAAGAATACTGCCTGAAAAGATCCAGCAGTCAATACTGAATGGACAAAAGGGAGAAGGCACCATCTTGAAAGAGTTTAAGCCTTGCTCTAGTAAAGGACTTGTAGCTTCATTTGAAGCTCAGCTAATGTCCTCCCTAAAGCAGGCAACCTTGCCTCTTCAGACTCCCTAACAGTTCAGGTACAGGGCTGATAGAGACCCAGATAAAACAGCAAAGAGGGACAACAGCTCAGAACAACCAAGCTATCGCTGTCTGAAGAAGTTCTTCCAAACTGCCGAAGGGTGTTGTGAGGCTGTGACCACCAGGGCCAGCTGTGTGTCATGAGTACAGCACAGCGACAGGCAAGTGCATGGGGAGCCAGTACTTCCCCAATATGCAGTCTCTTCAGGCACCAGCAAAAGGAATAATTGGCAATGAATATTAACCCAAGAAATTCAAGTTCTAGAACCAAAGAAATCTCATCCTGGGCTACACGGAGGCAATCAGCACCTCAGCTATTTGACTTGCCTGCTCACAGCTCAGAAGGGGAAGGAAAGGGAGCAAACGAGGCTCACAGCCATCCACATCTTGTGCAGTGCCGCAGCTTATGGGCACCACTTCCCAACACGCCATGCTCCAGCTGGCTCAGGGTCAAACACTCTTAAGATGGAGCCCTGCAAGCTAGGACCTGCTGCATTTGCGGGCAGCTGCTGGATACCAGGTGAGCCCTTGGCTGGACGAGGGCTGGGGCCCCTCCATCTGAGATGGTGTATGTGGGACTGACAATGAGACCAACAGGCTGAGGCACGTAAAGAGGAAAAAGGAAAAAACACACAAACGAAAAGACGCAACTGCAAAAATCCAGCTTTGGCTGAGAGAGGCCTGAGAGGTGAGTGCGCCCAGAGTGTGCCAGCAGCAGCGTGGGGAGGAGAAAGAGAAAGAGAGGGGGAGGGAGAGAAAAGAAACAGCCATGAGTGTTATGAATGCACACAACAGACATACACGCACATCGGTGCTGCTCTGACTGCCCCCATCCTCCCAGGATGACCACCCCAAGACTGGCTAAAACATCCCTGACATTTTGAGAGGGACTGAAGCAACATGACGGAATACCATGCAATTATGTTGTGAGGAACCAAAGCTCTCATGCATGACCAAGTAGGGGCTCAGTAAATCAGAAAACCACTCATGACACCAGCCAGAATGGGGAGTAGATGGTCATGGCCAGAATCTCACCCCTCACCCACTGCCACATCTGCTGGGTAAAGACAGGGCCCCTTTCCCCCATCTGCTCCTAACACACACTGGTCTCTTCCACCTCGTCTCTGCAGTGACTTAATAGGGCACTCACCAGGGCATGCAGCTTCTCCTCCAGGTCTTGGTTGGTTCTCTGGGAAGCAGTGTAGCTATTCTGCAACCTACAGAAACATGATTGTATGCTTGGGAATGGATCTCAGGCACCTACTCAAGTTGCCTTCATAGGTGCCAAGAAAATCACCAACTCCAGAACTCAGAAAGACTGCTACTAAGACAACCAGGCATACTAACTATGCCTCACCTCTGACACATGATGGCTTTCAGACCCCAAGTTACTGGAGGCAAGATGAGGCTGGCTGGGTGAAAGGATCCTGCAGGAGAGGATGTAGATGACTTTGGAGGACTCCTCTGAGCTATATCATGTCTAAGCACATGACCAGTGACTAGCACTGATTTTTAACTGAGGTACTTTTCAGGTAAAGCAATGATGTATTTTCTTGCAGCCACCAGTGGCTTTTTTTGCACACATGCTTACATCTAACAGATGAAGAATTCCCTGTCATCAGCCTTTCATGCTGGCAGCATTCCTACACTGTACCCAGAAAGAAATAATGACTGCAGAGCCTTTATCTCTCCTGGAGTCTGGAGATGCATCTTATCAAGGATGCAGCACACCTTTGATTAGCACAACAGGGCACAGCCTGCTCACACCAGCTGAGGGAGTCTTTGGTGTGAGGGATCTCTCTAACTCTACCCCTCTCATTTCCTTTTTCATACCTACGGAATTTGTCCTTGAACTTCTCCAGCTCCTCACGGTTCTGACCCAGTTCCATCTCCAGGTAGTCCTGACCTGACTCCAGTTCCCTCTCCATTGCCTCCATTTTGTTAGTCACATATGTCAGCCGTCGACGAAGCTCCTCATTCTCGTGCTGCAGTAGCCTAGGGCAGGAACAGGAACAAGGTACCACTGAGTGCACAAGGGGTATTTCACACCAGCACCCCCACCCCACTGCCCTGCACTAGAGCCCAAGAGCCCTCACAGGGGCCCCAGGAAGTCAGGAACTGAACTGTCAGGAGACTCCAACACATGAAGCAAGAGGTACATCTCTGTCAGGACAGACAGACAAACGCTCTTGGAATAGGGGCAAAGAAGCACATGCCAGCTGGCCAGCCATGGCTCCCAGCTCCCTCTCAGGTTACAGTGCTTGTATAAAGACAGATGAGCTGCACAGCTCCAGTGTCCCTCACTGATGAATGAAAACCAATCAATAATTTATCCCAGTCCAGGTTAGAAGAATAGAAGGGAAAAAATCCTCTCTCCACCCCTGTTAAAGACTTCACCTACTTTCTTTCACACCCACCAACTCCTCTGCCTGCACCTGGACTGGGAGGTCTATGTTCCCTCCTCCTCCAGTGGGAGGGACATGCAAGGCACAGGTTGGCAAGGCACAGACCAAAGCTCTGCCACACAGCCCCAAGACTGAAGATCTGAGAGGAGCCTGCAGGGCCAGTCAGCTTCACTGTGCAGGTGGCACAGGCAGGATGTGAGGAATCAGCACCCACACAGTTGCAGTATGACAGGCATAAAGGGGGAGCAGGACACTTACTTCATCCTTTCTGCATCCGTCAAGGGTTCCTGCACAGGGAAGAAAACAGCTGTGAGATTCTTTTAGAGGAGGAGTTGGTCTCTCACACTGTCCTAAAAGGCAGTCTTGGTTACTAGACCCTAGCTGTGACTCTTTCTCCCCTGCTCTGACAGTTCATACCAGGCAAGCTTAGAGCTTCAAGGATCTGTACACACTGCTCAGCTGTCTGATACCAAAACACACTGTGTGTTCTGGTTCGGGGTAGCAGAGCTAGACTAGAAACCACCACACAGGTAAGGTAACTTTACCCTCCCAAGGTGCAATCTCAGCATCTCTTGTAACATCACCACCTTAGCTGGTCTTTCAGCTTCCTCCACATCCACAGCTGGTGGGCAGCAGGAATCTCACAGGCCAGCATACACAGGATTCACTTGTCACCACAGCTGTCACTTGTGGGGCTCCTGAAGCCCCACAAACAGCATGAGAGAGAATAATTTGGGAGCTGAAAATTGTGGCTACCAATTATACCACCCAGACTGTGCTGTGAAAAAGGTTTCTTTCTGCAGACCTGAAACCAGCCACTGTAACTATTCTAGGATAGCAGACGAAACACCAAAGGTCAGAAAAGCCTGTAAAAGAAAATGTTATGGGCAAGATCCCCAGAGATGGCTGGAGCAGGGCCCTGCAGAACAAGGAGACAGGGAACAGTGACAAGAGCACACAGCTCAGCTATTTTCCTTTGCACTCTCTGTGCTAACCCATGAGATGGCTGCAGCCTGTCAGGATGGCTGGGAGATATTTAATTAGCACTAGAAGCAATCGTATTTTCTGTGAAAGCCCAAGACTCTGATCGTTCTCACAAAGCCCAAACTGCCTATGGATTATTTTTGGTGCTTCAGCACTTCACAAACCCAAGTGCTGCCACACTTTAGATAGTCCATTAAGGGTCACAGTCAGCCCTAGGCTGAGAGACCATGTCAGACAGCCGTTGAGCTGCTAACAATTCCATAAGGTACACCATCCCAGTTCTGGCCTTAAGACATCAGGGGCTGCTTCCTTCATTAATTCACACTTTAAAAGAATGGTCTTTACCACCTGCAAACACCCTCCTGTTCCTAAAGGCAAAGCATCAATCTATTCTTTTCTTACCTCCTCACTCCACATGGCAATCAGTTAATTCGCACAGAATTAGCTAGCAACTGCCTCCCCTGCCCCCACAAATACATAAACAGCAGATGATAGTGACCAGGCAAAGGGGATAAAGTGATTCTTATTAATACAAGGTAGTGGCATTGCCTCGAAGCAGGCTAGAGAAAAAAGCTTAAAGGACCTGAAACAGCCATCATACAAGTAATCCAGTACCCCAAGACATCCAGGCACAGGGCACGCAAAGCACCAGGCACACCCCAGCATCTCCTGACAACAGAGCTGCCTCCCTCCTGCACATACCTACTGCCCAGCAGCCTGAAGGGCATCCAACCAGCAAACACCTGGGAAGTCTGCAGTGGGGAGAACAGCACCAGTTTCTACCTTCCTTAACTCCTGGGCCAAAGGGAAGCTGGTTACTCCCAGGAGTAACCCAACCTGTAGCTTAGCCATGAGTGGCACCCACAAGAGAGCACCTTCTGGTGATTAAGCACCCACAACATGAGGTCTGGGGGCCTACTCTCACTCTCTGCCCTGGCATTACAGACTAGATGAGATCCAGGTAGGGGTTTGGCCTCTGTGAGAGCCCTGCCTGCAAGTCGGTGATCCTGGCACCTACCTTGTTTAGTGCCAGGTTGAAGGAAGGGGAGGATCTAGATGGGGTAGGTCCCTCCTCCCGACTCCAGCATGTTGGAGTGGAGCAGGATCCTTTCTCTGGGTAGTTCGGCTCCACTGCACGCTTCTGCCCAAGCTTAGCACACTGATGGTGTGGCTGTAAAAGCTGTGAACAGGGACTGCTTTCATCCCTTCTGCCCTCTGCACTGTTTTTCCATGAAGACAGTGAATGCTGCTGCCCAGAGGATGTCCCTGCCAGCCCCAGGTCTGCCAGCTGCTGCAGCTCATACTGACACAGATCTACTACCCTTCTCTCCAAGGAAAGGAGTTTTCCCTTACTGTCCTTCCTCCCAAGGACAGGTTTCTTTCTTAGTCTGGAAACTCTCTCAGCTTCCTCGGCATACTTTCTCTGGCCCGAAGCCATTCCCAGCCCCTCACTTTTCTTTTCTGTTTTTCTTCTGCTTGGGCAGGGGGATCTTTCAGTTGCATGCTTGGTTTTGACCCCTTTCAGGCAACCTTCCCCTTGGCCTTCTGGCACGGAGCTTCTGGGGAAAAGGGGAGAGTTCTGGTCTTGTTCTGTTCCTCTGGTCTCTCCCAGGGAGCGCAAGCGGTTGGGACTCAGCACCCGCTGGGTAATCTCATCCAGGAATTTGGAGAACTGCAGTTTTTCCTCCGTGATCTTCCCCCTGCGCTTGACAGAGTTAGCGGCCCTGCTGCTGCTGTGCTCCAGGGAGCGCTTCTCCCTAGGGCTGAGGCAGAGCTGAGGATCACTGTACTTGCATGAGCCATGACCACGGCAAAGTGTCTCTACTGAGCGGGACTTGCATAAGCTCTCAGGGCATGAGCCTGTCATGTTGGTCTGCTTCAGGATCCCTTTGAGAGGCAGGTGTGTAGAGGAGACACGAAACTTCCTCGGTGTCAGGACTTCAGGAGGCTCTTTAAATATAAGTGAGCGTTCCAGGCTTCTGCTCTTAAAAGAGCAAGTGGGATGGTGTCTTTCATCTCCAGACACCAGAACTGTCTCCATGCTACGGCTCACAAATTTGCTGTGGTGCCCACGACTGCGGTTTGAACACTGCTTCCCACTTCGCTGCCCCATCTTCCCACCACGTGGAAGTGCTGGCGAGACAGTCTGGCTCTTGATGTTCAACTCTGCTCTGCACCCTGCCACTTCCTTCTCACTGCTGGACTCCAGGGACCACGATGAGGAGAAGTTCAGGTTGCAAACCTCAAACCCCTCTGCCTGCTCGAGCTGGCCTGCCTCGGTGTAACTAAACCCTGTTTGCTGGTGCAATGGTGTTAAGCCCTTTGTCACCCGGCAAGTTGTTACCTGACTCTGCTCAGCCAAGATCACTCCATCCTGGTCGTCACGAATGATGGGTACCTCATGTCGGATTTCGCGATGCTGTGGGGGCGCCTTGCGGTAAGGCTTCTTTGACGGGGCTGTGCTCGACATCCTCCCACCTGCGTGGCTCCGAAAGCGGGTTACCTACCAACAGCAGAAAATGCACAGAAGACAGAGTCACGGCTGCTCCATTGAACCCTAGAAGTGACCCAGCAGGAATTCGGCTCCCCTGGAGTCCCAGGGCAGGTCGCCATGCAGAGTGCTAATAGAGCAGGGAAAGGACGTAGCCACAAGCCTTGAGCAGCAGCTGCAGGAGAGGGAGCAAAGTAAGAGGTAGCTGTGTCCTTCTCCCAGCCAGTGAGAGCAGAGGGCTGGCACATCCTCTCCCCCCTCTACACACGCTCACTCACGTAGTTGTGTGTGTCCAGATTATATATAGCAAATGAGAACAGACCTCACAGCAGCATATTGATTAGGCTCTTTAGGAAAGGCCTTTTTCAATATGGAAACTGCAAGCCTTACAGGCAGCAGTGACAGCTGGAGCAGGAGTTATTGATCATGTTCTGTCACTGTCAGCAGGGACTATGTGGGAGGAGACTTCAGCCATTAAAGAGCCCAGAACTTTATGGCTTACATTGGGACCCCAGTGCAGCAGACCATGGGAGACTTGTCAGGAGAACTGATAACTCTGGCAGAAAAGACAAAGACAACCCCCAAGTCATAGGCGGCATCAAATTAGGGAGCACTGTCACTGATGTTGGTACCTAAGGCCAGGTTTTGCAACACAGAATCACAGAACGGTTTGTGTTGGAAGGTACCTTAAAGATTATCTCGTTCCAACCCCCCTGCCATGGGCAGGGACACCTTCCACTAGGTTGCTCAGAGCCTCATCCAGCCTGGCCTTGAACCTCCAGGGATGAAGAGTTTTTGAGCAACCTGTTCCAGTGCCTCACCACCCCTAGAGTGAATAAGTGCACAATAAGTAGACATGCAGCTGTACCACTAGATCAGTTCCTTCATCCTAGCTATGCTGGGATTCTTCCTGCTGCAGGAGCAGTACAAGAGAAAAAAATAGGGTAGAAGAAAAGCAGCTATCTTATACACGTGGAAGAAACACCCTCCTTTCCATCTTTTGGGTCTGAAGTGGAGGGCAGGAAGACTTCCCCACAAGCAGCCAGAATGTCAACCACCCTGTTATACACAAGACAAGAAGTCTTGGAGATACTAAGCAGGCGCTGCAGAGCCCAATATCAGATTTTCCTCAGTGACAACATATTCATCAGTCATAGTTCTCCTATATTTGGATTAAGTGCCCGGTTCTCATTCCCCTTGCCTTTGCAGGACCCTTACACTCAGCAAGCCTAGCATCTCTGCAATCCTCAGCAACTGACTTGCGGCACTTTGAAGCGCAGGATCTGTGTTCTCTCAGATCACGCTCTCTCCCCACTTCTACAAGCAGGGCCACACAACACCCATTTACACACCTGCAGTCGACAGCTACCACCGGGCCTGTGACCCAGCGGGCTTCACTTGCTTTGTGTATTGGACAGCGGTGTTTTACATGGTAAGAGTCTAAATGGAGCCCCAAGAATTCTCTCCAATTCTTATCCACTCTCACGTAGCTGCCTCTTTTGACACCTAGACTGAGCCCCCTGAGAGAACTGGCAAGTGGGAGGTGTCTGCACCAAGCACACAGCCGTCCCAAGACATAACAGGCTTTACACTTCACAGGTACACTTGAAAACCATCCTTCACTCTGCTATAAACACAAGCTCACAAAGGTTTCTCGCACCTTTCCACAAACACGAACAGCTTCCTAGGACTAACGTGTAAATCTCCCCCATCAGAATGCCGGGAACTTCCCCTTGCTGCAGTCATTCCCTCAAGGCCCTTTCTCCTAAAAAGAAGTAGGTGAAGAGATCTCTAATATTTCAGAAAAATTACATCCATAATACTGAATGCACATTGCACTGCATCCCTAAGCAAAACAGATAGGCCTGATTTTCTGGGAAGACATTTCTCTTTTTTCAAAGAGAAAGGCTGAAAACCTGACCAGAAGCAGGTTTGTAAATGGCCCACTATCAAACAGGTGGTCTAGGGGACTCTTCTGTCAATTTCTGCCAGGCTAAGGACAGGAGATGTGCATGAAGATATGCCCAGCTGAAATCACAATCATTACTCTAGTTCATAAGGACATGAGCACTTACCAGCCTGGGCTCAAATTAGAAGCCTCATGAAGCTGGGACACTCACTCAGATGACCTGAAGAAGAGAAACAAATAGCTTAGCATCCACCAAAACAGCCGGCTTGAAATCTCATCCCATAAATATGTAATGCATAGGGAATATTTATAACCAAGGACAACTGGAATGGCCACCTCATTCCAGGTACCCACCTCAACCCACACCAGATCTTCTGAAAGTAAAGAAAATGAACTTAGAAATAGTTGGCCACATAGCCCAGCAAGAGCCAGAAAGGCACATGGCAAGGAAATGTTCAAGGCACTCAGGCAACTGGAATCACACAAATCAAAATTCATGAAGCAATGGCTTCAAAGCAACATTGGTTCCAGGAAGGACTAAACAAACCTCCTTTAGAATGGGAGCCTCCCAGCTAATCTTCCCTGCCACTGCAGAGGGATGCTAACTGTGAAGCCTTCAGTACAGAAGCTTGGTGATGCTAACAATTATCTCACTCATCCTTTTAAGTCAGTGCTTTTCACCCACAAATGAGCTGGCAATTATCAGGCTCTTGTTTAAGCCAAAACATTTGTGCTTAGAGCTATGATAACCCACACCTCCACAAGGGAGGAAGGCAAGCTACTCTCTGACTTCCATCAAGCAGCATATCATACTCTACCTTGCTGTTACCAGGCCTCTGTAAAATATCCAGCCAACCAGGAATACAAAACAGGTTCAGAAACAACCTTCCTCTCTGGTCAAAGCCTGGGGTATTTTACTGGTTTTGTCTGGGATAGAGTTAATTTTCTTCCTAGTAGCTAGAAAGTGCTGTGCTTTGGATTTGGGATGAGAATAATGTTGATAACACACTGATGTTTTAGATGTTGCTACGCAGTGTTTACACAAAGACAAAGACTTTTCAGCTTCTCATCCTATCAGAGAGTGGGCTGAGGGGCACAAGAAACTGAGAGGGGACCTGGCCAGGACAGCTGACCCCCACTGTCCAAAGGGATATCCCATAGCATATGGCACCATGGTCAGTATATAAACTAGGGGGAAAGCTAGCCAGGAGCCACTGCTCGGGAATCGGCTGGGCATTGGTCAGCAGGTGGTGAGCAATTGCACTGTTCATCTCTCACTTTGTACATTCTAATTCTTTTATTATTAGCCCTTCCTTTTCTGTCCCATTAAGCTGTCTGTATCTCAACCAAGAAAATTTTACTTTTTTCCCAAATCTCTCCCCATTCCACTGACGGGTGAGAAGTGAGCAAAAAGCTGTGTGATGCTTAGCTGGCAGCTGAAATCAAACCACAACACGTACCCCTCACGACAACAAGAGAATTGGGTTAATCTGGGTTAGTCAAGCTGTAAGAGAGTAGCTTTGTGGCCATCATTCTGCCACTGGCATGAAAGAGAATTCAGTAAAGCCTTCCTTTCCCTGAAGCACTATTGCTGTTGTGCTACTTTTCCCTTGTCAGTGGCACGAAGCCCTGGGAGGTGGAACAGGAGAGCAGGGTGTGGAGCAGTTATACACATGCAGGGAGAGTCAGATTCAAGGTGAATGGAACAAGCAGGCAACCAGGACCACGCAAAATCAAGCTTTGCCAAAACAAACTGAAGAGGTGCCCCAGTGCTGGCCCTGCCCCAACAAGCTGTCTGGCCCCTTTCCTTGCCATAATGCTGTAGTCGGGTCTCAACTAGCACAGGGAAAACCAGCTTCACAACAGCGTTAACTGCTCTGTGGGGCAAACTGTAAAGTATGAGGGGAGAAAGATAGGGAGAACATGCATCTCCAGGAAGGATCAGGCCAGCATAGTTTGAATCTGCTTTTCCATTAACTTTCAGCGGGAGCTGGTTCAGCATCAAGGCATAACCACCAGCCACGTGGCAGACAGAGAGAGGCTTCCAGGAACAGCTGCACCCATGGGTCCATGCATATTTCCATTGCAGCTGTGCTCAGAACGAACATGCCAAAGGCCTCCCTGTCTCTCAGCACACAGTTCCTCAGGCTCAAACAGAACTCTCCTGCTTCCTACCCTAGAGGCAGTAACTATGCTACCTGCCATCTCATCCCCACTTACCTGGAAAAGATACCAGGATTTGAAATCTACCCTCATGATCTGAGAATTTCCATACTCAAAAACTCACAGAGCTGCCAGGCAACTTTCCCTCAAACAAGGACTTACAGATCCAAAGTGATGACGTGTCCAAACATTTCTGGTCATTTGTCTCCGAATCAGCTTTCCCCTGCCAGCATTCAGCAGCATCTGGCCAACAGCTCCTGAAACATGAGAAAGGAAACTTGGTGTCAGTCTCCTATCAGCACAAAACATGGAAACAACCAGGCATGCTCAGAGCAACCCATAGCCAGGTGCCAGGGCACCAGTCAACAGCAAATGGCTGTACCATCAGACTACTATCTAATGCCAGGTCCCTCCACTGTAAAAGCTCCATGTCTTCACTGTATCCCAGAAAGCAAAAGTCGTTTAACCATCTCTCCACCGAGCAGGATGCCTGTAAGACCAGTAAGTGACCTCGGAAAGGCAGCTGTTTTTTCTGCATGGCTCCAGGGGTCCCTGCTTCCCCACCTGCATTCCTGTCCAACATCAAGAATCCAGTCTCCATCATTCTGCTCAATGACTCCGCCACACCAACCTAATTTCGTTTTGCAGGCATCCCTGCAGTGAACAGCACAGCAAAGGCCTCCTTATCTACAATACCTGAGCATCTCTTGCTACCACAGAGTGAGAATCCCAAGGTGGTTCAATTCACCACCCCTCTGTTCAGAGAGGAGCAGATACTCTCTGCAGAACAGATGGACCTTATGCTCCAAAGCAGAAATGGATATAGGTAATATCCAGAAATAGAAGAAGGCACTAATTCTGCTCATCACACTGTTCACAAGCCTCTCTCTGAAGGAGCTTGCTGTCAAGTCCACATTAAGACTATCCTGCAGAAGCTCAATTTTAGCCTGGAGATACAGCAGGAGGCAGCTCTTCAGCTATGCTAACTAGCACTGTAATACAAGAGGAAACGTAACCTCCTAGTTTCTTTTATCCATCCTTTCCACCTCTCATCAGTAATATTCCTTAACATTTACAGCTCTCTTCCTAGCAGTCTATCACCTGCAGTAGGTCCAATTCTATTGTCTTCTAGCTATTACCTACTGTTCCAGTCTGATTTCTAAGCTCACTGACAATTACAGCTTCACTGGAATGGCTTATTGAGGGCCACAAGGCTCACACTGATCAGCATAAGCAATAGTCACATCTTCCAGGCAGACACACACAAATACACAAAGGGTCAGAAGACTGCAGTGTAAACCTAACAATTTGCTTTGTTCGTGCAAAAAGCTGGGGATCCCTCCACCCCCTCACAAAGATGAAACACACACAAACTCTTTCTTCACAGGGACAGCATGTCCTGGTTACAGCCGGGACAGAGTTAATTTTCCTTCTGGTAGCTGGTACAGTGATGCAGTTTGGATTTGGGATGAGAATTATGTTGGTAACACACTGATGGTTTAGTTGTTACTATGCAGTGCTTACTCAAGGACTTCTCAGTTTCTCATGCCAGTGACAAGGTGCACAAGAAGCTGGGAGGGAGCATAGTCAGGACAGCTGACTCAAACCAACCAAAGGAATATTCCATACTTAATGACATCATGCTCAGTACATAAACTGGGGGGAGTTGCTGGGAAGGGCCAACTGCTGCTCAGGGACAGGCTGGGCACTGGTAAGCGGGTGGTAACCAACTGCATTGTGCATCACTTGTTTTTCTTGGGTTTTATTCCTCTCTCCCTCTCTCCATCACAATTACTGTTATGTTTTACTTTATTTCAATTATTAAACTGTTCTAATCTCAACCCACGAGTTTTACTTTTTTCCAGTTCTCGTCCTCATCCCACTGGGAGCAGAGGGGAGAGTGACCAAGTGGCTGCGTAATACTCGGTTGCCAGCTAGGATTAACCACGACACAGTGACAGAGTACAGCTACACAGGCAGCACACAAGCTTGACTCTAGCTGGTTTTACCAGAGACATCCCTCAGCGTAAAACCCACTTGCAAGGTAGCTCTGTTCTCTGTGTGATCAGAGAAAGGCAAAACCTTTACCACACACCAGAAACAGATGTCATCTCGCACAGAATTGCTTAAGACAGTTCTGTGGGCCCTGTACAGAATAAACAGCCACTTGGCATGCATACAAAACCACACCACCACCCACGAGCATCGCTTTATCTCCAGTAAAAAGAAAGAGGTCCCTATCAGAGACAAGAAAGTTCAAAAAGGAATGCTTTGAAAAAAAGGGAAAGAACAAGAGAAAAATAAAAGACAACATTTGTAGGCACCTAGTGTCTTTCTGATATTTGGCAAGTCCCTTGAGGTCTGAGGTAGCCAACACTTAACTTTGGTTCTAGGATGCAGACAACTTCTGCCTGCTTGTGGTTGCAGCAGCTGAACATTCCCTGCAAAGAGGCAGAGGACTTGCAGGCTTTTCTTCATCATCATCATCATCATCTTCTCTTGTGTTGCCTTTTCTGACCTTATAAAACAGTCTGCTTACCAGTGCTGAGGGTCAGCAGTGTCCCTTCCTCAAGAGAAATAGTGATTATGATGCAGATAAAGTTTCTTATTTTGGGTATTGTATCACCTTTCCAGCTTTTTCCTCTTAAAAGCACCACTTCTTTAGCGTTGCTTTTTATTCAGAAAGATAAACTTGTGTTACTGAAAAAATACATTCTGTAACACAATCACAGTCACATTTGTTTCTAATGCAACACTATAGAAAGATTTTTTTTTTGTGGCTATCAGAGTCAGCACAGTCCAAAAACTTGCAAGTACAATACCCACAAGTAAGAAAACCAAATGTCCTGTGACACATAACTGATCACCACAGTTAACCTGGAATTTTCGCTCTCTGTGGGCCAACCTATATTCTGCATGCATATCCAATACAGGATATTGGCACATCCTGCTTTAGGAGGTATCAGTATCTCCTGACTAGCTTCGTGAAAAGCAAATGCAAGAGAGTCTTGTCCAGTTGCCTTCCCGTGCTTATGGATAGAGGAAACCTTAGCTTTCAAAAGTCTCAAGGCAGACTACCTGAAAAGCTGCTGCAGTAAGCCTGACCAAGACAACTAGCCAGTGAGATGGATGGTGCAGTAACTGCACCAAGGGATGTCTGTCCAGGGCAGAAAAACAAGCTGTGTGAAATTAAAAGCAGGACCTGTAGACTGCTGGTGCCAAGTACAATTGAAAAGGACTGCAAGGTTATTAAAGGGCCCTTTAACATTTAATGAGAGAGATCTTTTCATTCAGAGAAGGCATCTCAAAAGAATGTTCACATCCATTCTGCTGATGGCTACGTTGAAGCTCATTTTAAAATAAATGGATGACAGTTCCAAGTGCAGAGACTCACATCTCAGTTCGGCTTGTATGTTAATGCCCATGATTCAGATCTGAGTAATAGCATTATAGTGACTCTTGGATTAAAATCGAGTTTCAGGAGGATTATTGCTCATTCCTGCTTTTCCATACCAATTAACCTTGACTGTTAGGCAGAAACCTCTGTTCTCTGCATGGGAACAATTCCAAGAGCTATCAAGAAAAAGGGATCAGGCTAGCTGTTGAACAACAGTCCATGTAACAAGCCCTACTTAATACCTAACACGTTTCCAATGAAAATGAAATCCCTGGACTCCAGTCATACATAGTTCTTGCTGAATGGAAATACCACAGGACATACCATGTATCAGTCATATCCATTGCACCCTGCAGAATTCTCTTAAAAATTATCAGAATCACACTTTTCTTACAGTCCTGTTCTCTCCTTCCACAATACAAAGATCTCAGTCCCCATAATTCAGTTGCACTCCACACCTTTAAGTGTGCATTTTATTGTCTACTATCTGCTGTGTTTAGAGTAGCTTACCTTCCCTAATTCTTTTATAGAAGCTGGGACTGGTCAACATTGACCAAGAAACGCGAGCATCACTAACACGTAACTGGAATAGAATGCAACAGCTGATTAACATCTGAACAGGAACAGGACAGGAAGCAAAGGACCAGAATTCAATCCCCAGGAGGAATGTTAATGGAGAATAAAAATACCCAGGGGAGATTTTGACCAGGAAATGAGCACCAGCTTTTTAATGCATATAAAGCATAGAACCACCTTTAATGGCTACACATGAAATTGCACAAGAACCAGCTCAGCAAAAGGTCATTTACCAAGTTACCTTTAGCACGGACAGCTACAGCAAGGGCTAATGACAGCTTCTCATTCAGAACTGCTGACACACCAGAAGCGTGTTTAGTTTGTTCAGTGATCCTGCTAGCTTGATCTCTTTAGTTTGTTCAGTGATCCTTCCAACTCTCACAAGGTAGTTTAGGCTACAAACTTTCAGTGTCTCTTCGTCTTTGCACCCTGGGTTCCATGTCCTTCCTCACTCTGTCTTATCTGTTCTTTTAAGATCTCCCATGGGAAGACTTCTGGAGTATATTGCTCAGAAATTTAAAGAAATACCAGAATATTAGACATAAACTCATGGAGATTAAGAGAACTCTCACAAGTTTTTGAAAGTGCCTGGACTCAGCTAGAAAAGCAAATCTTGATATTCTAACAACATGTACCTGGATAAAGCTGATAGGTCACACGAGGGAAATTTGGGAGTCACGGTCCTAAACTTTCTCAAACACAAGCAAGGGAATGGCTACAACAAACAAACATTTGAAGAGAAATCAAAGAGGGAGATTTCTGTAGAAAATCAACATGCAGGAATTCCCTTCCCAGACCTCAGTTGTATCCTTTGCTGTGTAGGAGGGGAAGAAAAGGGGAAAAATCATACATTACCTTCCTAGAGCATAAAGTCAAAAGGCATTTAATTAGGACAAAGTAGAAAGAGCTTAAATTTTTCAACTACTGAGAGGCAGACTCTCAGCCCCTGTAAGTATTCCCTAAGTCTCACACAACCCCCGGCAATTATTATCAGCAGTCCCCTTGTTTCAAGCTTTGGTTCAGAAGTTCTGGGCAAACTGCAATCTCCATCTCTTCAGTGCCAGGGACCGAATGTCACTGAGTTGTCCCTCTAGCAGAGAGATAGTAATGCTAGAGAATGCTTCATTACTGGAGCATTCAACTATACACTTGCCACAATCCACTCTCCAAAATATCCCCTCTGTCCGAGAGTCTCAGTGATGCACAGATGGCTGACACACTATGCAGTATCTACACAGTGGGACAATGGAGCAGAGCACGTTATTTGCATTATTTACAGAAGACAGATGGACAAGTTACTACAGTGACCTAGCCTACAGAGCATCTGCAGTGTTGAGGAGGCGCTAAGCCCAGCCCTAATGCTTGCAGGTGCTGACAAAAACAAATCTCAAAAAATAAAGCGGCTGTTTACAGCAGTCAGCTTTATTCTGAAATGCTATCACTACAACCATGCTTGCAGAGTAATTCACGTGCCAGTTTTGTTCCCATAGAGCCTTTACCAGCAAGCAGAAAACAAGATGTATTGACTAGATTTATCCTTTTCAACCAGAAAGAGATTTGACATCTGCAGTACTTACTTATTCCTTGGCCATAAGTTTTGTATGTGTAAGTTACCATATATAGCAGGTGGCACATACTGTCAGGAGACACAGACCAGGAAGGAAACAGCAGCAAAATTGGGTGACATTTATTTCAAGCTATGGATGAAGAAAAGCAGCAAAATCCAGTTCAAACCTGTTCAGCCATCTGATTTCTTTTTAATATTAAACATTTGTGCCAAGTTTTAAGATGTTGCTTTTGCTGCCTAAACAGGACACTAACCACGTCTGCAGGCACTTTTATTGCTAGGCTGAGGAGGAAACTTAAAATAACATTACAGGGGTCTCACATCTGTTCTAGACAGGAAAAAGCCTCACTGACAAGAAGGATCAACCTACTTTAACTGAAGGCTGTGGCTAAGAATGACCAAGTTGTACAAAGGCTCACAATGATCAGTTCACCCATCCTCCACCAACACACACCACAACAGGCTCTTTCATTCCATGATCACATGGCTGCAGCCAAACATGACAGACTGTTCAGCAAGTAATAAAAAGGATCAGCTTTTTCCCCAAGGTCTTGTCTACATATACACTGAACTAAATTAAATTGACTTAGAAAATAATATAAAGCAGTATAACGCTCCTGGGCAAATGTTCTTAATTCAGTTTAAGAGCACTTCACATTGAAACAACTTAAGTTAAATAGATAGATACAAGACACAAACTAAATTAAGGATGCCTATACAGGAATGCTTCACTAATATAATCACAGCTGTCTCTAATCTGATTAAGTTAAATCAGTACAACTTCCCTGCAATGGCAAAATCCTTACAGTTATTGAAGTTAACCCTATTTTGCACTTTTCTACTTCCAAAGAAGGTTTTGCTGGGTTTGGTGTTTGGTTTGGCTTTTCTTCTTCCAAAAAAACCCAGACCCACAAAAATGTGGCCTCCCTCAGAACCAAAATAAGCTAACTACACTATGCAAGGTATATTAAGTTACTAAAGATATTGACATTTGTATGTCTTGAAAGTTTTATTAATCCTATGCCAAATAAACATCACAACAATGCTCAGACCAGCACAGCTTAACATTTTCTCTACTTTCCCCAAGCAAGATGGAAAGGGTCATCACAAATACTTGCACTGTACACTGTTTTCCATACACCCACACAACTTTTGCTTGCTGATGTCCAACATACCTGGAGTAGTTCCGGGAAGACAATGTTCCCCACTTGCTCATTCCTAAGGGTATGGCTCACCAACAGTTTATCTGAGCAAACTGGAGTGTGGAGTTAGAGCATGTTATCTAACTGCCCCCAGGCACAGTCTTACTACTGACCCTCCTCTACCAAAATATGTTCTCCTGTTAACTGTGGGGTAAACACATAGACAAACCAAGTCCTAGGTCACAGAGCTAACATGCTACAAACCTTCAGCATTTCCCCATGAAACATATTTGTCAAAACTAAATTTCAACAATTCTAAAATTAGTGATGTCCTTCCATTCCTCATTAAAAACTATTTGAACTCTTCCTCCTGAATATCAAGAGTAAATTTGTCTTCATTCTCTTGGCACTCTTTCATCTCTAACTGCTTTTTCAGTCGTTCCTCTTCGAGCTTACCAGTCTTCCTCACATCCATACCAGCAACACAACCATTTCTCTCTCCTCAGGGCCACCTTCTACTGTTGCCTCTGAGCTACCATATGCAGGACTAACTTCCTCTTCAGTGCAAGTTTTCCAAGTCCAGCACAGAAAGACAGTATCAAGAATCCTCTCAGAGCCCCTTGAAGAGCACTAAATCCCTCATTGGCCTTCAGAAACTAAATTGTGCCACAACTCGGAATAAAGTGGTGAGCTGTCACTTGAGTACCCACAGCAGCCCTGAAATCAACCTGAGTTGCAAGTTGTTTTTTTTTTTGAAAGAGCTGTTCTGAAGCCCAGATCACACTGCATCAAAGATTGTAGGTACACAAGAGTTCAGTTGCTAAGGGAAACACACTTCCACACTTTCTAAGATTTAAACTTCAACTATCAAAGGGCTGCAGATATATTCTTGCAATAAACTGTTTGGTCTTAAGTCTCAGAGTCACACTGGTGCAACTATAAAGTTATATGGCCCTGCACCAACTCTAGGATTCATTCTCACCATAAATACATGCAAAGAAGAAGGTAGGAACAATTTCCATTCCATAAGCAGAGAAATTGAGGCACTAGGAGAAAAAAACAGCTTTGTGCACTGGTTTTGCATTAAACTGCAAGTTAAAGAAAAACAAACTCAGTTGTCATAAGAAAGGAACTGCACAAAAATTCAGCAAGACAGTCTTATTTCTTGCACCTAAAACAAAAATTATCTGGGATAGAAAAGAGAAAGGAAAGTGTGCATGAACTAAACACCTACCTGACAGCAATTGAGATGAATAGCCTGCAATTCTTTATAAGAACAAATAAAGCAGCAACCCTGGTCCAGTAGTAGAAGAACAATATTTGTACTATACTCAGTTTTTTCTGCTGCTGGGGTTTAATCCCAGCAAGAATCGTTTTGGTTTAATTAGCTTTTCCCTAGCAGATGGTCAGATATGAGAGGCAGAGAATGGTACAGGCTTAACTGTGGAGTGATTGTGCAGCTGCATCTGTAGCTGAACAGTTAAGCATGTCCAGGGGTCCAGCTGCAGTTTGCACGACACAGGCCGTCTCTGCCATTAGCCAAATGTCAGCTTCCTCTTTCTCCAGATTATGTATCAGTCAGAGGCACATCCAAAGGCAGGCAAACAACATGCAGTTTCACCACAGTCTCCTTTCTCAGACAAAACCCTCAAATCTTAATCAACTGGAAGTCCCTCTTTCTTTGGTGACAGAAGCACATTCAGAAGCATTGCCATGGAAACTTGAGACATCCTCTGTGCTATTCATCAGAGAAGATCTAGCACAGAAATATTTTATGATCTCTACAGCACTGAATACATACAGCAGTCAGCATAATGAAGTAAAACTAGTGACACCAGAGTTGTGTGAGGATACCAGTGGGGTGTTCTTCAACCAAGCTGCCTAAACCTCACATCACCTACAATGAGCAGTAACTTGCTGTAAGTGGCAGGGAAAAGCAGAGCAGCACTGAGAGAAGCAAAGTGGTGTTTGAGGAATAAAATTATCCAGCCAAAGGGATGAAAGAGAAAAGGGGTCATCACAGCCTCTTCCCAAAGCTGATTATATCCTGCCCCTTTCCCAGAGAATACAAGTGGTGTTGCTACTGACTCCTTTGCAAAGCAGGATTCCTACCAGGCACAGACATCTCCTACTTAACCCATGTCACAGCCACTGCCTACTTAGGAGACTACATCAAGTATTCCTCATTGACTTCCACCCAGCCTCTGCACCCAGGCACAATGCAGAGCATTAGGGCATCCACTCCTGTACACACCGGTAGTAGTCATCTCAATAGACCACAAAGGCAGAACAAGGAGATGGCTTTCAAAACCATGCTTTTGGCCTAGCAAATTCCGAGCCCGAGCCAGGGGCAGAAACAGGCACAAAACTTGTCTCAACTCTGTAAACAGTACAGCAGCATGGCTCCTGAAGCAGCATGGAACATCTCTCTTTTTTGTAGTTAATCTGCCTCAGTTTGCCTCATTTGTCTGGTTTGGGTTTGTTTGTTTTGGTTAGGGTTTTTTTAATGATTCTCTTAGTCTTCAGCACCACTGAACTACTGAGAGATTTTATTCTGAGTTCAGTCACAGAAATACAACATGGCTTAATCCAGCTTAGGAAAAACAAATAGATCCACCCATCTATCTTTCACTGATGACCTGTGCAAAGCACGCAACTGACTACGGCTCCTCTTTCCCTGTTCCCCTGGGCTCCAGTCAGTCCTTTTAACAGCAGCATCCCAGCCACAAAAGAGGGGACCCACACCTCCACCCCCTGCCCTGCACAAGGAGGCTGCCTGTCACCAGCAGTCATGGGCTGCACTGCTTGTCCTTCTGTACATGCTGTATTGCACCTCCTAGGTTCACCTTCCTCCCTTAGAGGGGGATAACCACAGATGTCCCACTTGTGACCAAGCTGGGTTGCTTCAGCTCTTCCCTCAGACACAACTTCTCTTCCTGGCAGATGAGTCAGAGAGAGCCCTCATCAATTACCTCCTTCCACATCTGTCATCATTGCTAGCACCAGTACTGTTCTTCAGCTGGAGCTAATTATGAGCATCAATTGTCTCAAGGGGCAATTGCAGCAAAGGCCCATCACTTCAGTTTTACCACAAGGTCAGCTTCTCCAGACTACTTTATATCCCCTGCCTGGCATTGCTCTTGTAAAACTGAAATGCCTTTACCACTGTAGTCCTTTGGGATAGCATAAGTCCATTAATTATTCTAAGGTTAAGGAAGAACACTCCTTTTTAGTAATGCTAAACAGACAAGCTCTTCCCCTACAGAGGGCTCCTTCCTGTAGATCCCCCGTAAGTAAATCCTATGCAGCTCTTCAGACAGCAAGGAGGGAATGCGAGACAGTAGAGCTCCAAGTGAAGTCATCTGTCCTCAAAGGGGCTTTAACTGAGGGCTAATAAACCCCAGGGATCTTAAAGAAAGCAAGCCACCACATTCCAGGTACCTTTTTTTTTGTCAAGTGTCAGACAACAACCCAAAGAGCTAGTAGCTCACTGCTCATCTAAGAGCAAAGACCATGGAGGAATGCCAGCATATAGCCAGGCAGATGTTGCAAAGACAAGGTGTTTGCTCAGTACCGACAGTGAGCTGTTCACTCACGCCTTCAGCTTCATGCAGCTGCACGAGCTCAGTTCTGCTAAATCTGTGACTCCGGACTAAGGAATGTCTCAACTGGACAAACACCACATCTGTTGCTGGCTCAAGGTGCCCCAGGATCACACCAATTCCCACTTTTACCGTCCAGCCGTAGCTGTGCCTTCTGCTCTCTGTTCCACCAGGGGGAGATCTAGCTACTTGGGAGGGTTACAGCTCTAGCCAGAGGAACACATTGCCCGGTCAGAGACGGTTGGGACTGGATACAGGAGCACGGAGGTCTGGATTCCTAACAGCATTGAAGGCCAGCAGGAAAGCCGAACCAAGAAGTAAGTGACTTTCTCTCCACAACATATTAAAACTCACTGACAGGATGGAAAAAGGCCAGTTATCAGCCCTACTTCCTCCTTGGCCATTGTCACATCCATTTCATTCTTATTCCCTCACTCCTTTCCTAGCAACTGGAAAGTGTCAGCAGAAGCAGTATGTAATCCAAAACAAGACCTCCATCTTTGCAGCCATAGCCCGTATCGCATGACAAAGCTGAAACACCCAGTATGACAATGATATACACACTTAAATGTTCTATCAGTAACCAGCCACGCAATCGAATTTTAGACTTACTTATATTTTGCTACCACCTCCTGTTGCTGCAGGGCATATTGTCCAGTCTGCCACTACAGAACAGAGGAAGGAAAATGAAGATTCAGGCAACACACTTTCTCAGCATCCAAGCCCTAACAGTCACATATGGAGTTGGTGGCAACTAGTTTGAAATAAAATGCACAGATTACATGACATCAAAAGAGAAGAGAGCCCAATGTGAATAATTTCCAACTGTTTCACAATGCTAAGAGTCTTGGAACAAGTAACATTCCCTTAATCACCTATCATTGAGATCCTGCTTTGAAAAGTGATACAACCTTCTGAAGAGAGGGTGGCATGGACCTGCTCATGGTAACGTGAGCTCTGCAGTGACTCCTGTGGAGAGTGTGGCAACAGCTAAAAAAGCAAAAACTAAGCTATAAAGCCAGAGAACTTCTGAGAGCAAATTCTTTCATTCCCACTACTGTCTAAGGATGGCAGTAGGGAGGTCTTCTGCAGAAGACTAACTTTAATATGGAAATGACTGGCAGGTCACAGAATTCCAGGCTACTAGAAATTACCAAAAGGGAAACTACAAAGGATCCAAGCAAACTGGGTAATGAACAGCCCAAGGCTTACCCAGAACACAGAGATGGTCTGCTGTTACTTCCACAAGCCCTGCCTATGGGCTGCCCACAATGATGCTACCAAAAGGGATCACATTTCCCTGTGCCAGGCAAATGAAAGACTCGTATAGAGGACAAAGATGGTTTGCATGATGGGTGCATAGAAAACTGTGACCATTTCTCAAAACAGATATCATGTCAAGGATCCCAAAATAACGTAGCCACATCCTGATCTACCATCTTTCAGCAAGCTTCCTGTCCTCAGCTCTTGGGGTATCAGCTAGAGAAAGAAAGATTTTCCAGAAGAAAATTTACCCACCGACTGGGGGAAGCACTCCTGCCCAGGTTAAATCTCAGAGCCATTCCACCTCCAGGCAGACATCTCGTGCAGTTTGTACCGAGCAGAGCTGGATGGCACAAACCACTCAACCATCTACTGATTGCCAAGAGCACATAGGCTGCAGGGGGGACAAGCCAGCCTTAATTGGCCTTATCAGTGTAAATTAAACCGTACAACACACCCAAGCAAACAGTCAGTTCCTCTGGAGGAGCAGGCATGAGTTATTTTGCTGCAGCTATAAAGGAAACATTGCTGCTAGGACATGCCCCTGGAGTGACTGTGCCGCTCAGCCCTCCCAGTGCATTCCTGGGGTTGTTTAGTATGGACTCAGCTCCAGCCTCTCCACAAGCAAGAAGTCTGAACCCTGAATGCCATCTGCAAACACAGCCAGACTCCACCTCCTGCATGCCTGCAGGCCACCAGGTGTGGCCAGGAATGGCACAAGCTACACACTAAATACACCTTTGATGTGGAGCTGAAAGCACGTAGCCACGGGGCATGAACAGCACGCCGCCCGCCGCCGTGCTGACTCCCACTGCAGGAATGCAGCTGCAACCACAGGCCAAGGAAGGCAAACACATTGCATTCCTCACCAGGCAGAGAAGGAAAACAAGTAGCAAGCCCACACATCCACCCTGCTGACAACCGCCAAGCTCCCTCCCCACACATGCCTGCATAGCCACTGTCAGGACCCCAACAACAGCTTCAACCCCAAATTCATTTGTGTGAGGGTTGAGTTCTCCAGGCAACTTCTTGAGCTCATGGGACAAGAGAAACCAAGCAAAGCAGGAGAGTTCTCAGTTGGGCATGCAAGCCACAGGTAGAAAAGCTGCTGCCTGGGCTGGGAAGCAGCCACAGTCCAGGGCAGGAACAGCTCTGTGCGTTAGCCTGGGAATTTCCCTGACTTTTCCTATAAGACAAGGGGCAAATATAACACTGAGACCTCTTGAGTTGAGGGGGCAGAGCTGAGTAAGAAGTTGACTTTGGGCAACAGGGGCGCTTGGAAGGATCCAGGTCTTTTTCTATCCCCAGGAAACCATTCTACCTTAAGTCAAGTAGCTGCTCTGGGATGCAGGCACTTCCTCATTACCCCAAAATCCTTCTGTAAATGCTTGTCTTCACTGCCCACACACACATATCTGACCTTCACTGTACATCACTGTTCCACTACAGCACTGACAATTGGTCATTTCAGTGACAAAGAGAAGAAAAACTTAATGTACAAATACCCAAGACATCAGGTAACCTCTTATCTCAGAACCTCATCATTTTAGAGTTGCAAAGAGACTCTATGCTCTAGTCAGAAAAAACATTATTCCTCCTTCATGCAGCACTCCTACAAATCCTAAAGCTTTCCAAAGAATTCACGTTCTCAAATATGAAGTTACTCTGAATGGAAAAAGATGAGGATCCCTCAGATGTGAAACTGTCAGCAGAATTCTCAAGTCTGTATTGCGAACTCCCCACATTGTGAAACTGCACATACTCTGTGCAACATAACTAAACAACAACCCACTCCTAAAAACCTTAAAAATCCATCGCCCAGCGCTAAGGGCCAACTCTGAGACTTAATAGCCAGTGCTCTCTCAGCACCAAACAGGAAAACCAACACTCTCAAGAGCACTGCAGCAAGAAAATATCTGACTTGAATGTAACAGACACAACACAGTGTCAGGAAATTCAGAAAAAACCAATTAAGGGCTGAAACGCTGTAACCTCTGGGAAACCTGAAAGGGGAAAGGTCAATGCAGCCATAAGCTCCAGAAACATACCAATGCATCTAGTAGGCTGCAGGAGCAGGGGTGATTTATAAGGCTTGCAGCCCAGCTGCTCCACACCCCACATGTGCATTTCAAGGCTCTCACAGAGGGAAGTGATCTGATATTAAGTAACAAGAGCAGACCGGACGAAGTCCAGTAAACTTTCTCAGGCCTGGTGAAATTCAAGGCCTCAGGCTACCTGTTCCCTTCAGTAAGCTGCAGTAGTTCCAGTATTTGGAAGAATGAGGCACAAAAGGCCAAATTTACCAATAGATTTATATCCAAAGATAAAAATAGAAGCCTGGCAGGATTTACAGATTAAGAGTCTAAATCAGTGCATGCAGGAGAATGGGCTTCTCCCCTTCTAACCACTCCATACCTCTCCAACCCCAGCCACCACAAGAAAACCCATTTCAGTCAGCACAGAAGCCCCTGCCGTTCTACACATTGCCAAGGGCCATCCCTGTGCAATCCACTTCGATGGTGACGGCACCCAAACTCCACAAGTCTCAACAGTGCAACCTGCAATGGCTGCAGCTCTCGCAGAATGTAGGTCTGCCTGTTTCCCAGAATAGGAGCTGCCTCTTCAGCCTCTCATCTCCCTTCCCCCATTAGATCTTTACTTTTCATAGACTTAATACTGTTTCAAGGTACCCTCATCCTGCCACCGGTGGGCGGGTGAGTGGGGGAAAGGGGCCCTTTATAATTGTAGTGTTGCAATCTGCCAGCCCGGCCAGGCAGCCTGTTCCCGCCTGCACTGCATTAAATACCTTATAACTGATTACACCCCCATGGGGCATGATTAGCAGTCTTCAGAGAACAAAGTCTACTTTCATAAGAATAAGAACAGACACGTACTGCTAACCTACTACACAGCTGGGCAGGTGAGGAAACTGGGAAGAAAGGAGGGTGTGTGGGGGGGAAGAGTTAACTGTACTAACTCTATTCCTTCCCTCCCTATGTTGGCTGACTTGAGATTTCCACTGCCCTGAACAGTAGTACCCCTCAGACCTACCCCACAAGATTCAGGTAACATAAGCTCAAAAACAAACTGTTGCCTGTGGAAGTCAGGCAAAGTCCTAACCTGGAGAGGCAGGGCCTCGAGGCAAGCAGATTGAGCTTTGCTCTGGGTGACAGCAATTCCTTCACATCAGTTCCCAGGAAAAGGGAAGGGTGAATTCCAACTTCAGTATCAAAAACAAGGAGAAGGAGGGAGAGCTCAAATAAGATCACGTATCCATGTCCCTCTCTAACCTCTGTACACATCTGAAAAGTCTACATAAGTAACAGCAAAACATTTAATTCAATCTGGAGGTTAACAGCTCTCCAGGTGATGATTTTTTTCTTGTGGGGAGCGAGGAGGTAGCAAACAGGAGGAAAGGCCTCTCCATCTGAGACAGGTAACAGGGATCCCCAAACACACACAGTCCATATGCACTGCCGCAACAAAGAACCAGCTCGATGGAAACTCAGCCAATCTGACATGAAATGACCTACAGCTCATTAGCAAAGTGCCTTCCAAATCTCAAAATGCCCACACAAACAGCCACAAATATATTTGGTGCTATCTGGCCTCCATCTCAGCAGAGCAGAAAGAATCAGACTATACAGCCTTTCGCCAAAAGCAGTAAGGAAAATTATGGCAACTCTGAGACTAAAACAAGCCTAGGATGAGCCCTTCCAGCTACTCTTCCTAAATCTACAACAGAAGAGAGCAGAGTGGAAAGCTCTACAAAAATGGTCTTATTTGAGAGAGAAGCCCATGAAGGAGCTTCACTACAATAGTAAGTCTCCTAATTGTGTCATTTTGGAAACAAGTCACCTGCTTTACCCAGAGCCCACTGGCTTTGCCCATGGCCCCATGGATGCTCACGGTACACTCTGGAAGCACTCGTGCTCAGCTGATGCATCTTGAGGGGACACCTTGCTGACACATTCCACCCAGATTCTTACCCAACCCACCCAAGAAAGGATTTTTTAATGAGAAACCAACCCAGCTGAAAATGATCTACTTATATCTGCTTTACTCAGCAGCTGGTTCTTCAGCTAGCACACAGGAGATCTCTGAACTGTACTGTCTAGTCCCATCTGTACAGCAAAATCTGCATATTCTCTTTATTACAGGAAGACTTGAAGGTACCAATTGACTTTAGGTTCTGATGTACTTGCCATTGATATAAAGCATCAATACATTTAGAGTTACATTACCAAACAGATAGTGCTTTCAGGGTTTGGATAAATGGGAGCTTTCACCATAAACACAAGTTAGTCATCAGAAGCTCCAGGAGGTAATTTAAATTATCACAGCCAGTACAAAAATAGTTTTACTTTGGGAGTTGAAGTTGCAAAGCTGTAATAAATCCAAGTGGCACGGTAAAACTTCTTATAAAAGCTTAAAATTAGTTGTGAAGCCCCAAATGGCCTTGCATATAATTTAATACTGCTACTGTGGGCTAGCAAACGGGAAACCACTCTTTACACAGTAAAAAAAGACCCAAAAACTCTATCATCCTTCAGCTCCTAGGAGACAGAGAGGTAGGCTTACATTTTGTGTCTCTATATATCTATGTAAAATACATAGAAATAATAAATATATAAATAAAATGTTAAACCCACAGAACTAACAATGACTTGTTCAATCCCACACAGTGCTGGGCAGCTATCAATCAGGCATCAGAGCTCAAACTGGAGCATTGCAATACTCTCTCCTGGCTGCTGTACCCTCACAGACACCCTGCACCCACCCCCATTCCCAGAGTAAATTGCCTTCCACTGCGGAGAAGCACTCCTGCTATTCTGATACTGGTATTCACGACCAGAGCAAGAGACCCTAATTTAGCCCCACACGGGCCTTCTGCAAACTGCTAATCCCCACTACACAGCTGCTTTTCAAATGTACGGGCATGAGCAAACCATAAACGATTTATGGCGCGTGGCAGGAAGACTCCTGGCTCCCTGCGTAGGCAGGGTTTTGGGACAAGATCATGCTTGGACTAATGTTTATATTGTGAGTTGTCAGTCAGGCAGTAAATCATCTCTGGAGCTGCACAGTAATACAGCCCCATCCAGCTGGGGCCTTGACGACACTGAATTCTGTTATAGCCATTTCAGATACACCTGGGGACTTATTTGCAAAGGCATCATCTAATCATGGAAAAATGAATACACTTATAAGTAGAATCTACCAAAATTCTGCAGCCCAGCAAGGGTGATTTGCTTTCAGGAATCAAACCAAACTGGTATGCGATGTTTGCCAAAAATGACTCTCCATATTAGTCCTACAAGAAATTGGACTGAGTGCCTACACAGACATCTAATAACAGAGCGTATCTCTAGCAAAATGCAGTTACCTGAGAAAACCCTTCTGAGCAAAGTTTTCATTTCCCAATATTCACATAACTGTACTGTAAGCAAAGCTTAGAAATTAAATTCTAAAAGGGAAATAAAGATATTTTGCATACTTTAGTGCATGAGACACTTTCTACTCAGAATAATAAATGCACTTAGAGGTAGGATGTAAGCTTGAAGTCCATTCTCAAGAAAGGTTACTTAAAAAAACTCTCATTTTAAGCACAAAAATCCCGTCATTTTCCATTTATTTCTTTTCCCCCATTTGAAAATACTTTTCATACAATACACCGGGTACGAATCTCCCACAGATAAAACAGAAGGGAGAACAGTTATTAATAATGAAAAAATTCTAAATTAAAATACCCAAGGAAAAAACCCCAGAACAGTAGCATTAACTGCAATAACTGTTCAGTTACATGAGAGACACCAGATTTCAACTCATCTCCCTAGAATATTTTTAACCTTCCCGTTGGGCAGCAGCAGAGTCATCACTAATGAACACTAAAGCTGCAGGAAGAAATCTGATTTAGGAGACAGAGCAGCAAGGCATCTTTGGAAATTGCAGAAAGCTTGTGAAGCAAGACATAAGCAAGTCTAAAACCAGCTACTCTGAGTAGCATATGCCAAAATAATGGTCAAAAACCTTACAGCCACAACGATTATCTAATTATTACCTTGGGAAAATAACTTATATTCTTTTGAAACAAATGCTATAAAGTAAAACTCGCCTAAGGCTTTTTATGAGCCTGTGTGTAATTCCTCAATAGTTAGAGAGACTACTTCATCTGTCTCTTTTGATTTCAGAACATTTGTGCATGAGTGTTACATTAATGCAGCTGGACAACTGAGACTTTAAACACAAGAGTAAGAAAATGCAGTTACGACTCCTACCAAAGCCAGCTTTATCACAGAGCTAAAATACAAATACAGAACTCAACCAAAGACATAGAAGTCACTGTGAGACTTCCAGTTCTGAATTTGCTGACCGTTAAGAAATCAAAAATTTAAACCAGTTCTCTCTTGCCACCAGAAGCTGGTCAGATACTCTCTGCCTAAAAACCAGTCTAAGCCTTGTAGGAAAACTTACTTTCCAATCCTGACCCATTTCACTTTATCAGCAACACAGAACTTCTATGAAACTCAGTAATCTTTTATTCACAGCTGTTAGGCCTGCCACGAAAGGCTTAAGTTGTGCCCTAAAGCACATGTTGTTCCCAGAGAAGCCCATAGGGCCCATATGGGGATCTTGAGGTTTACATATCCTGCTTCTGTCTCTGAAAAAATACATATAGACTATTTCCTTCAGTTCCCCCAGCATTTAGGCAAACATTACAAACACACAGCTTTTTATACATATCTTCATGCCACTGCCACTTATCTTTATTAGCCTATGCATCAAATGGAATTTACACCTACTTGCAGCACTGATGATTCTCCTGATCCTCAACAGACTGGACATGAGCACAACACACAGACTGTCTTCACAGACATTAGTACACTAAGGCTCATGCTACAACATACCAGAACTCACTTCAACAGCCTTAAAGGCCTGCCTTTCAGACACCTTACAGACTAAAGTCCACAACAAGACTGCAATGTGGAGAGGCCAAACTCCACATTCTTTTCCCTCTTACAAGCAAAAGAAAGAAGCACCAAGTGCTTTGCCTGACCACTCAGCATGAAAAGACAATAGCTACATGTCTCCATGTTCATCAGTAAGACAGTCCTCCTCTATGCACCGCACTATCTTTCCACAGTCCCTGCTCTTCATCAGCTTAAAATCCTCAACTACCAGGACTAATCAGAGCAGCTGCAGTGCTTTGTGGATTTGTTCTTTGGTTGGTGATTTTTTTTTTTTCCTAATGCAGTTACCACAAAAAGCAAGGTCAGCGAGCAACCTAACATAGCATGTAAGTGATTCAATACCTTGCCCCTGACACAGGCCAATTCATTAAGGTGGTTTAGTAGATGGAGCAAGAAGCTTCAGTGGACAATTATGGAACACACTGCCCTTTCTTCAAACCTTTACCTGTTAAGAAATTGGATTATGTCTGAAAAATACACCTTCTAAAACAAGTTCTTTAGCTAAAGCAAGTCTGAACATTTCTACTCCTAAGTGCTTGATCTTTTCTGAATCCCGCTCAGCTCTTAGCCTCAGTGCTATTATGTGGTAGTGAATTTCCACAGGTTAGACATCATGTGAAAATACTTTAAAATCATTATTCAGTTTGATGCCTATCAGTTTCACTGAATTGCATTCACCTCAACTGAAGAATACATTCCAGCTCCTTTACCCCTGCACAGCAGTCTTCCTCAGACTTGGCACCCAACACTGTTGAAAAGCAGAAGAAAACTGAGCCCACCCAAGTGACGCTTATAGTGCATTCCAACCACTGCAAAGCCATTCTCACACTCCTACATGGTTTTCCACGCCATTTCCTTCCTAAGCGCAGCTCCCAGAAGGACACTCCGGAGAGGGTGGCTCATGTCATTCCAACTATGAAACATCCTGCAAGCTGCTGCTTTTGGCCCTCTCTGGCTGAGCACATTTGGAATAAAACCATACATAAACATCCTGACAATGAAGAGAACAGTTTCTGAGTATGGAACAAACAAAGAAGGAAAAAAGAGAAAATTGTCCTTGAAGTCAAAAAGATTCAGGCAAGGTTGGACATGTGAGCAAAACAAGCAAATAGCTCCTGGGAAGGCAAAAATGGTGAGGTCTTAGAGTACCCACTTGCCTTGAACAAGGCAGGGCCTGACTCGCACTCCTCAGCAATTTCACCGTGCTACAGAATACACAGGACAACAGATCACACAGGGGTCTGCTTCTTTTTGAAGTCACAGCTTGAAATATCCTTTTCATTTCTCCTCCACCGAGCTTTACTAAAGCATTCAACACCACAGTATCCAAGCACCTAGACACTTACGGGTTCATCCTAGTAAGACTGGTGTTAATCATATTTTCCAACCAAAGAACAAAGAGTAAGAAACAGTAATGATCTGAACACAATAAAACCACGGCAGGAATTAGGTATCTTTCTGACCATAGCATCGCCCTTCCCCTCCAACCAGCTGTGAAGGTATTTCAACTTTTAAAAGTAACATTCTTCCTACTACAATTACAGACCCAGCCAATCTAGATCTAAGGAAAAGCCCTCAGGTAGGGGAACTGGCAGGGAAACAGGATGGATGATTTCATGCCCTAAGGCATTAGTCCTGTTTGCATAGGTTACACACATAGTTCCTTTGCAGTCCTGCGTAAAATGAATCTCAGAAAGGATCATATTTACCCAGTTACTAGTGATTTGAAATACACACAGCTGGCATGAATGCTAACAAGCATTCTCTCTCCAAAGCTCAGGGTGTCATACAGAAAGGAGATATCTTCCCAACCAAAAGCCTTCAAGCAAGGAGATGAATATACCCAGTTTGAGGACCTTAAATTTACTCTCAAAGCATGAATCAAGTCAAACAGTCAAGAAAATCTGCTCTATTACAACAATTCCAGATCCTGACAAGCCCAGCAAAAAGAGTAAGATGAATCAAAAAGGTGTCAAGCCAGACCCTCATTTATTAGCAGAGGAATCCTACCCTCAATCTGTATCACGTGCAGGCTCATTTGAGACCTCTACATGTTGTATTTCTTCCAGCAACATGTAAGGCAGAGAGTTCTGCTGTCACTCTTTGCTGGAGAAGCGAGGCGCATGATAACAAATACACAACACAGTAAATTTGTCAGGACCTAACTTCCAGAACTGTTTCTTAGGTCTGCGCTGTAGATGTGGTGATACATGGAAATCTCAGAATCCAGTTTCCAGTGGATTCTCCATAAAACACAGCAGACATTTTAACAGGTTAGGGAGCTCACCTTCAGAAAAACCATCAGCCTCCAAGACTCATAAGTATGAAATCAACTACCAAAAAATACAGTTACATTTTACTAAAACTTGTTTATTTTGCTACTGCTCAAATAGCTTGGCTTTCTTCACCTTTTTAAAACCACTTTATATACCACACCAGCTGCCACATCCCTTTCTCCAAGCCAGTTCTGGTACCATTCAGACCAGCATGCCGACCAAAAATCATTCATCCCATCTGACTTGATTTGTTCTGCTCCAGGACAAGAAGCAGGCAGACTTTCAAAAGAATACACCTTTTTCAAGGCTTTAGTCTATCTCCCTGACAAGCTACACCACAACTGTATTTAGAGTGGATGGCAGAGATAAGAATTGAGGGTTTGTTGGCTGCAAAGCAAGTGACTTAGCAGCAGCCAACAAACAACTTGAAACAGAGTGGAAAAGCATGCAAGGTCATCTTTAGTTCAGAAAGCTGGTTTGGAGAGTGAAGAGGCAACAGGTCTTGGCAAGTAACTCATACCCTCCTGACCCAATGCCTTGTTAATATTAAAGATGAAGATAGCCATGGGCTGCACTTTGGAACTCCATTGGCCCTGCTGAAATGCATTCACAGGATTTCAAGAGCATTGGGTGCCTGGGGAAGGAATGAAAAACTCCTCTTGATACCACAGCTAAGACTGATAGCTTAAATGCTGATTTAACACCCAGAAACTAAATCACACTGTATGCAAAGTACTGCTGGGATAGAGGTGCTTTCTGCAGTGATTCACTAGGAAGTAAAGAAGAGAGAAAGGAGTTGTTATAAAGGTGATGTGACAGTGTACAATCAAAAGACCAGCTACTGGGTACCAAACAACTGCTCCTCTAAACTGGATCTCAACAGTGAGTTCAGGAGAGGACAGAAAGGTACACCTGCACCACCCATCACGGGAACAGTTAAAATTTGTGTGGAAAAAACAATGCGGTGGAACAAATAACCTGACAGAACAGAAGGTCACTAGAATCACCTAACTTTGATATTGCAATTATTGCAAGAGCAGGATCATCAGAAAGGATTTCATTTGGATTATGGCTGGGCTGACCTCTTGTGAACTATAGAGACAGCATGGCTACTTTGGCACTGATCGAGCACATTTAAGACTGCTTTCCCGGATGGCATGTCAAGAGCACTGGCTTACATCTTTAATTGACCTTTTCTTCCCAGAAGCTCTTGCTGAATTTCTCAGGGTCACTCCCATTTCACTGACACCCCTAGCCTCTCAATTCTGGCAACACAGGCCTACTATGACGCAGAGAACAACACACAGAGGGACAGTTTTTCAGGTATGTGGTTCACATATTCTCAAGAAATTTGAGTAGTACCAAAAGAACACAGCCTGACTCAGCATCAGCTCATTCCTGGCTTTCTTACCTGCTGTCTGATGCTTCAGTACGGATTCATTGCTTCATCTTATGTAGGCCCTTTATCCCGGTTCCTTCTCTGAATCTGTAAAACAGAAATGCATAGCTCTGAAAAGCTTTCACTGGCACAGAACTATCTACATGTGATGGATGATTCTTTTCAGTGGACAAGATCCACCTGGCATCTCTCAGATCTAGGTCATTCTCAGCCTTGCCAGATTTGTGTATCATTTGCACACCCTGACGCCTACCAATCCAACCTCCTGCGCACCTAAAAATCTGTGTATGAGCACTCAGTCTTTTACTCTGCTCTATGCAGAGTGCTCAAGCTCAGAGCCAGAAGCAGTATAGTATTTACCATTCACCTGTTTTCCTTTAAAGTCTCCCCATGTTCCCAGAGGCTGCACACTAGTTCTACAGGGGGAAGCATCCCTAGAGAGGATGTCCAGGCTGGTAGAGAATTTCCCGTTAACCCCTGCCGAGTTTGGTACCAAAGGAATGCTGATTCTTCTTTTCCAACCCTGCCTCTGCCAGTTACACTCTGGTTCTTTACCACACATGCTGGCCCAGACTTGTTCCACTTCACAGCTCCTAATCCAGCAACACTCCCTGCACTGATATTGCTTTCTCATCCCCCACACCACCTAACTCTCTGTCACACTACCTAACTCTCCATCACTCAGAAACGGCTACACCCTGCGTGGACCAGGTTCTGCCTGCCGAATCCGTGCCTGCGCTGTTCCCCGACGACACGGCTCTCTCCCTGGAAGGGAGAGCTCCGTAATGCCCTGATGGCTGAGGCAGTGGCACCACCACCGTTCCCCACGGGGAGCGTCCCTTCCTTGGGGACGGGGCTGTGGCCTCGCCGCCCTCCCGCACCCGGTCCCCGCCCCACCTGGCTGACCCCCCCTGCCCACGGTGCGCCCCGCCCGGACCCGCTGTCCTCGGGGAACTGTACAATTCCTCGCCACACACGTGGACAGAAAGGCCCACCCCGCTCGCTGGGCGCCGCCCGAAGCCCGCCCGGGAAGGCCAGAGAGGCCCGGGGGCGTAGGGGGCCCCGCCCGGGGCTTGGTCCCCAGCCGGTCGCGTTTCCCGCTCCCCGCCCCCGGAGCCCCAGCCTGGCTCTGACCCGGTCGGGCTCGGCTCCACCGGGGGTCCCAGTGACTTTGCGNGGCGGGGCGGGGCGGGGCGGGGCCGGGCGGTCCCGGCAGCGCGAGGGGCGGCGGGAGCGGAGCTGCCAGTGCCGGGGTCCGGGACCGGGTCCTGCCCCTTCCCACCTGCCCCGGGACCTGGGAACACCCTGAGCGGCGGCGGGACGGCACCTGCCGGTGTCAGTGCCAGGGTTCGGGATCAACTCCTGCCCCTTCCTACGTGCCCCGTGTTCTGAGAAACAACCCAATAGCCTGGGGTGTATCCCAGCCTGTCACTAGGGAAATACAAACCCACCCGTGGATCCACGTGGAAAGGGAGGGAGAAGGGTAGAATAGTAAATGGAGAAATCTACCTGAAACCTCCCAAGGACAGCTGTCTGCTCCTTAAAGGAGAGGAGCTGAGGACAGCGTGTACCAGGCAAAAGCTAGTCAAACCCCGACACAATTTGGGAATGTGCTTTGGTATTCATTTGAAAAATCTTCTACTGTATTGTTCTAGTCTTGGGTCTTTGAAAATCGGTACGTTTTAATTTCTAACCAAATCACCTATTTATTCAGCTCTGAGCTCAGACAGGTACTTTTTCCATTGCTTCTCGTGCCCAGTGCATAGACTTACTCACCCTCTGCTTCTATTTCCTGTTATACTTTCTTTCACAAACATCTCATGAACTGATGATTCACACAGTAAATAATGGAGCCTAGTTCAGAGGAAATTTGCCTGGTTCAGAAAAGTCCTCATAGAATTTACATGATGTTCTTCAATGTACTGCTATGTTTACAAAGCCTTCAGATTTACTTTCAGGTAGTACCAGGCTCACAGTGCTGCAAACTCTGCCCAATGGTCCCCTCTCTTACACAATGAAAGGCAGGTGCTCAGCAGGACCCCACTTCCATGACCTTGGGAATATTGGGCAAAAACGTCTGCTGAGCACCCAGCAAGTGCCGTCTGCACCACACCACGCGTCAGCCAGGGATATTTCAAGAAAGCCTTCGGTACTTGTGCCCCCATAAATTCTCCGAATCCTCCCTGTGCCGGAGTCAGATAACAAGCAGAAGGACAATGCCTCCAAGAATCCAGGCTGCCCATCTGCTCTGCACTTCCAGATTCTTGCTTCCACAGCGCCAGCTGATGAAATTTTCATAGCTGATGAGGTTTCTCATTTCCACCGGGCCTCGCTGCCTTGGAGCTTTCACAGTTGTGGTCTGTTCAGGTTTCCGTGGGTGAGCATTGATGGCAGCAATGATTAGAGTACTTTGCTTTCTTTTAGTGACTTGTCAGAGTAGGATCTTCAAGCTTTTTGCAAGTCTAGGTGAAACGGGCCCTGCGGGAAGAACAGAGGCTGATTTTCAGATGGTCTTGTCATTTACTTCTTCCATTAAACTCGACTCTTCTCAAAATCAGATCTCAAGGTCAGACTGCCAAAGGGAGACAGGAACTCGACTCGGGCTGGCTGAGCACCAGTCACCTGCTCCGAGCACCAAAAAACACTCTTTCCTTAGATCCCGAAGGCCTTGATTCCCAATCCTTCTTCCTCTACACATACTTCCACCCTGCCTTTCCCCATATCCGGTATGCTTGTGAGCTGGACTCACCATTGCTCTGAGCCCAGAGATCTGACATGATGCGGAAGCATGACGTTAGGTTACATTATATTCATTTATATAACACCATTAATACCAAAGTGCAGCTCCCTGCTAGAGCCAGTTGCTCGCTAAAGCCTCTGAAGTTCAATTAACAAGCACCAGGTAATCTAACACTTGACTCCCAATAATCCTTTTATTTTAAGGGGCCTCTGGCGGATGTAAAGCCCTCAGCAAACAGTCCTGGAAGTACATTTGAGATTCTCTCAAATACCAGCTGAATTTATGACCCTTAGTGAAGAGCAGGGAGGAATCTCTTCAAAATACTTTCCAGCAGGCAGGACTTTATATAGACCCTTGTAACTGAATAAAACGAACCCCTGGAGGGGCAGGTGCCACCCTGTGGAGGGACAAATCCCTCTGAAGTGCTTAAAGTCTTGGCCAGTGAAAAAGGAGGTGCCAGAAATAATGTCTCTCCACCAGAAGAAGGCAGTGCAGGCTTGGTCCTCTCAAGTTTGCCATCAAACGTGGTCAACTGGGGAAGATGGCGGGTGCTGGACAACCGCTTGGTGGCTGACTTGGAGGCTGTCACCTGCCTGAGAGTTGCATGAAGTCCCATTTTCTCCAACTTGGATGCTGCAGAGCTGAAGGGATTCTTAGGAATCACCTGCCTTCTCCGCTATTTCTCTAACTCCAGTTGCACAGAGGATTCCCCAGTAGACATCAGCTGGGAAACCTCAGAGGCAAAAGAGGTTTCATGGATGGGCTGAGCCCACCAAAATCAAAAGACCTGAGTCTTATTTTGAGCAAAGTTTTCACTCTGGGATATGCCAATACAAGAGGAGCTCAGCACCCAAAACTAACAGCATTTCAGGAACAATAAGATCCGTGAAATACTGCCAGCCTGTGACAGTCAAACAAGTCTGTGGATGCCAAATTGGACAGCCAAGCACCTTCTGCCAGTACGCCTGGAGCATACACCTACCAGACAAATACAACCAACCCACCAATAAAACAGTTGCTAACAACATAGCCACGTGTATAGTTCAGTCCATCCCACTATGTAAGAGTGAGGGCTGGGACTCAATTTTGAGTTTCATAGAGATTCAACACTCAAAAAAACATTGGAGTCTTTTCAGAAGCAAACACATTCCCCAGCATCAGTGGCTGAAGAACAAAACAGTGGTAACCCATCCCAACCCAAAATGCTGTTTGTCTTATGGGACTGCCCAAAGGTACCATCGTGGTTGGGATGTAGTTGTGCTGGGCACTGCACAGAAAGATGAGCAGACACAATATCCTGCCCTCAAGGCTTGAATCTCTGAATCTCTTGAATCTCTCTCAAAGCACCTCAGGCAATATGAAATGGAAGATGAAGGCAGAACTGGGGAACAACAACAAAAATCCACCATTGCAGCATCCTGGCTTGGCACAGCTTGGTGATTTCATGCCATCATGGGGTTTGAGCAGAGCACGACATACAGCTCGCACTGGTATTTCAGACATACATAGGGGCACTTTCCCCCAACCTATATGCTTAAAGAATACACTGCACATCAACAGTTGCCCATTACAATTGCTGCCTATGCATGCCTTTTATGTATTTATAAATGTGTGTGTATAAAAATAGAATAAAATAAATATATATCAGTGACCCCTACTGGCCATTTCTAACTAGCCACAAAATTGTGCAGCAACAGTGAGCTCTTGCCTCTTGCCCAGGTGCAGTACTTCGATGTGAGGCACAGAGCGCGGAGCCTGGCAGTGGTGTATTTGTGCTCTTTGCACTCACTTTGTGCTGGCTGCATCACTCCTGGGGGCAGGCAGCTGAAATCGGGATTTTCTGACCTCAAGTATTTGTTTGTGGCATCCCACTCATTTCTCTGCTCACCGCCAGCTCCATGCCACGATCCCAGCTCTTGCACTGAGCCCTGTACAGGTGCCTCCAACTCTTACTCCATACAGTTCCAGGGCTCTGCAAGGGACCAGGTATCGGGCTGTGACCTTATACAGGGTATTTTTTCCAGAAAAATTCAGTTCCCGGCTGGGACCACACCACAGATACCACTGCTCCTCAAAGCCAGCTCCCTACAGAAGGAGCTGCCCCAGCACTGCACGGTTTCTCCTCCTGGCAGCCTCACATGAGCCCTGCCAAAGCTCCCTGTAAAGTCTTCACCCCAATGGGTGCTAAATCCAGCATGAGTGCTGCTGTGGAGCAGAGACTGAAGGGCCCTCCTGGTCCAGTGATTTACCTTGGTGAAGGAGTGGAGAGAATATGCCTGACAGGCAGGATGGCTACTTCAGTGCGAGGCAAAACCCCATGGGAAGCAAAGGCTGGAGTCACTCTGTCAGCCTCAGACGGAGACTCAAGGGGCTCTGCCTCCCTTCCCCTTTGTCAAAACTTGTTTAGCTTGTCATGCTAATAAAGCGTTTGAAATGAACTGAGTTAAAAGTATGTGGAGAGGAAGGGGGAGGATGTCTCACTGGAGCACACATGGGGAGATGGCAGAGGGTAAGGTGTGACACCAGCTCTCCTTGGCATATGCAGGCAGACAGGCCCTCATCCAGGTTTGGGCACTGCGCTCTCCCAAAGCGCTGTGTGCAAGGGGAGGACACCACACACTGGGGTGTGGGGCTTGGCACGTCACCATGGTACACAAACGGGGAGGGAGTAGCTGATCCCCCAAGCCCTCTGAGGCAGAGCAGGGACTCGTGGACTCCTTCACGTAGAGACACGTGGCTCTGTGTTGTCTCCCAAAGAGCCCTTCTGCGTGCCTAGAACGCGCCTCCAACTCACAGAAACCTCTTTTTTTCGTGAAATCTGCAGCACTGCTCTCCCCGTGCAGCTCTTGTTGTTTATAGGGACGGGTCCAGGCAGGCTGGGGAGGAATTACCTTTCCCTAGGACACGCTTGGTGCTTGGCTGAGCGCACTGCTTCTCTGCTTCATGGGAGCTGCTGAAGGCCAAGGAGACAGTCAGTCTACAATTAGCCTCCCTCCCAACACGTGTCCACATCCCCTGGGGCTGCTAATTATGGACTCCTCTGCAGCCGGGGTTCAAGTCTTTCTAAGCACAGGCCATAGTTTCATGAAGTGACCTTGAAATTCTCTGCAACAAGCTCTCCTGCCAGGTTTCACTGGAAACACCAAGATATGCCATCCTCTGTAAACACCCAGGAGCAAGCTCAGAGGCAAGCACTGAGAAAGCACAAAAGATTTGCTTCAAGAGTCTCCCATTAAATGCTTGTGTGCTCCTGGTGAGATTAAGAGGTTTCATTGCTAGAGCTGCCAGCTGGAAAGGCAAAGGGAGACCGCATAGCTGGAGATGGGCTTCGAGGCACCCACGGGTGCGTGCCAGCAAAGGGAAAGCCTGGCAGACATCTCCTTCCCACTCCAGTCCTTCCAGACCTCCTCCCAGCAGCAGGAGGCAGGTGGGGGGAATGGGTACACCCCCTGAATCTTCCCTTGGGAGAGCCCTGATACTAGCTGTTGTACATACACACAGAGGAAAGCCAGAAATCACAGGGCAAAACAAGATCCTACACCTTCTCATGAACTCACAGGGGTTCTTTGAAGGGGGTTTACTCAGCCTTTTGAGCTGTCGGGGCACAGGTTAAACCTCTTTTCTCTAACTGCCCTCCATATTTACCTCAATTTCTTTGCCCCCCTCTTCAAGTCTAAGTCTTTTTCCTCTAGCGTTTAATCTTTCTTTTTTAATTCTTTTCCCCTTTGTCTTGTCTTGGATTGAAGCACTGAGGGTGGATTCAAGGAATCTGTATCTCAAAATAACGTGTGACTTAAGCTTACTTTTGCTGCTACTCACAGGAGGTTTGAAGGCTGTCAGGTACTGAGCTCAAGTCCATTACAGTGACACATGCATTCTCCCACACTCAGAGGATCTGCTTTAGTGGAGCAGTCCAGCAGGCAGTCAGATTTTAGCTAGTCCCAACAGAGCAGCTTCCTGGAGGCCAGTGGAGAGTGCAGACCACCCCTCACAAAGCAGCAGCCCCCGTGATGAGGGACTCCCTGCAGCTGGCTCTGAGAGGAGGAGAAGCAAGCTGATGATCAGAGGCTTGGATGGAGGCTGACACTTGGCTTTGAACACCGGGGAATCGCCTCTCCAGGACATCTCACAGGCACCACCGGGGCATCCCCACAGTTCATCCCACTTTGGCCTTGGTGATGGTAAATGTGTGCAGTGGGTATGTACAGATGGTGCCCACCCATGTCCAGCATCCTTTGTCTCCCTTTTAAGGATGGGCTGCATCTGCATGGCTCAGGGAAAGGTACAAACATCGGCCTGCACAAAAATGCTGAAGAACCTACTCTTGTGGAAAGCTGCTCCTTATTCCATAGTCCAGAACTCGTCTTCAATGCCCTGGAGCAAGAGGGTTTATAGCTCTTTGGAGTTTATTCCTATTTGTTCTCATTGTCTATATAAATGTCTAGTCAGGTTTTTTTAATGAATGCCTTTTGTTGTTACCCAGTGGCAATGAGTTCCCTGGAGCATCAGTGTTTAGGACAAAAGTAATCCTTCCTGTCATTCATTTGGATTGCACTTATTTCTCGTTTTGCCTCATATTTTGGCAGGTCACAAAAGAAGCAAATGAAAGAAGCTCACGCCAAGTCTAGGCAGTGTTCCCAGAGACTTTGGGGTCACAGGGACTGTGACATTGGACTTGGGCAGCATTCCTGGAGACTTTGAGAAAATACAAAATACACCTTGGGGTAGCCCAGAGTGGCTCCTCTTAGTGCGGTACTGGAACGTAGGGAGGTGATTCCAAGGGCAGCTCCCATTCACTGAGGCATCCCTTGCAGAGCCACCAGGCTAAGGGAATTGGGTACTTCCCTCCCCAGCGGCATTTCTGGTGGTCGCAGACACCAGACCTAGGAAGATTTGAAGAGTTTTTGGAGGCTTAACTGTGCTTTTGCCACCAGAGAGCAAAACTTGGGGCAGGGTAACACAGGATATACTCACCAAGACCACAGCTTGTCCTTTTCTCCATCATTCCCCAGATATGCCATCAGTTCTGCTGCTGAGTGCACGTTGTTGTCTGCCAGCCTGGCCATGCTCCACAGTGTGGCAGAGCACTGAGATGGTGCAAACTGAGAGAAAAGAGCCAGGAGGTTTTCTACCTTCAACTTTCACCCCCTCCCTGCTTCTCTACTGCCTGTCCCCTCCACTTCCCTGCTGAAGGCACAAACACCTACTGCCCATGGAAGCTATTTCTAAGCAATCCCGGGCATCTGGGGAATGAGGCTCTGAACAAATATCGGAGCGTGTGTGTGTGCAGAGAGTGCACACACATGTACACACACACACGCACAGCCACGGTGCTGCTGCAAAGTCAAATATAGACCTTGTGGAAGGGGAACAATGGCTGGGGTTGGGTTACATGGCTGTAGGGCCAGCGAGCTGCTGTTTGTTGTGGGCTGGGGTGGAATTGGAAAAGCAAGGGGGGTGGGATGGGGGAGAACATTTGTTTTAGCCTAGAGACCCCGGGCTGGTGCTGTGTGTAAGGCAGAGAGGGTGACCCGGAGCAAGAGCTGAAGAGGATGATCATTTGAGTTGGCAATTCAGAGATGTTTGCAGTCTTTCTCCAGCTTGTTTGTGCTGCTTTTCTGCCTTTCTTGAGGAATTAGAGTGAGCAGGAAGGGGTGCATTTCTCCAGGCTTCTGCACAGGGAAGAGTTTCTGCTCCAGAGAAGGCTTCTTGGTGAAGGAGAAGAGGCAACATTACCTGTTTTCTCAGCCCAGCATCTGCTTCTTGTCCCTGATGTCTGGCTGCCTCCAAGGTGCAGGTTCCAGACTCCGGAAGAAAGGGAAGCAGCTTCAGCTAGTTTTGACAGGTAATTCCTCCCTCTGTCTGTGAGTGGTGATGGTGTGTTGGGACAATGGTAGGGGAGGGAGTCTTCATCTGGCATGCCTTGGAGGGGAAACCATGATAAGAGGTTGCTCCAGTTCCCACTCCAGGTCCCTGCTTTGTGGGATTTCCTTCACTGGAGAGTAAAGCCATGGAGGGACTCTTATGGCTAGGAAAAAAATCCTTCCTAATTCTGACCCAGCAGCTGTTCCATCTGAGACGCCTCTAGGGATGGCATGGCAGGGATCAGAGCCTAGTAGAGCAGGGTCTTAGCCAAGCACAGGAATCCCCTCAATGCCCATTTCTTGGGTCTGCAAATAGAGCTGCTCTGATTAAATAGTACAGGGCAGTCCATGGACTGACAGAGCAAGCCTGAGACTCAGGATTGTACCTGGGGATGGGACAGGAGCCCTTCAGTGTGGAGGAAGGAGTTCATCCAAGGTCCACATTGCATGGGTCCCTTCTCCCTCCTTTGTATTCCCGTGTTTTACTCCCATCCATCCCTGCCTGCTTGTCTGTGATATTCACATGCAAAGCCAAACCTCAAACCACAAAACACATTTCCTCAGATATCCCACCTTCTGAAATCCCACCCCGGATTTTGTTCTTCATTCCCCTTCCTCGGAGCTCAGATCTTCAGTGACCAGCTTTACCTCCTCAGCTTGGACAGCCCTCACTTGGCAGCACAGCTCTCACCTCCAAGAGAAGCAGCACAGGGAGAACCACGTGTCCCATTCTGCTGGCCGCAACCTAACCCCGTCTCTCTCTCACAGCGCTCGTGCTGTGGACGCAGAATTTATGGATATCAGTATATGTAGGAGTCCCTCTGCAGGTCCCCTCCCTGTCTGCCCATTCAAATGCACACACAGCGTCCAAAGGGTTTTCTTAGGCACGTTTAACCAAGTGAGGTTTAAGAGCTCCCGGGCACGGCTGTGCAATGACTTTGCAGTGCAGTGCGGTCAGGACCGGGGCAGATCCCAGCAGAGGAATGTGGGAGCAGGTGAGGATGTTGCAGGAGGTGGTGTTCTACCTGACACAGTTAGTGAAGGTGGTAGGATTTCAAGGAGGAAGTGAGGGTGAGGCTGAGCAGCCTACACTCAGTATTGGAGGTGTTGCCAGTAAACCCTTGGCCTCCAAGCATGTCTGGGAAAGAGTGCAAGGCAGGGTGTTGTGGGTTGTTCCAGAGCAGAAGGTGGATCCTTCCAGGTCCTAGAGCTGTGGTGACAGAAGGAGAGGCTGTCTGGTTTTAAACCAAGTACCAGAAGCTGTGCTTCACCCTCAGCCTCCCCCTCTCCCTTTTGCTGTAAGCTCCAGACATGGAAGGAGTCAGGGCTCAAAAGCAGGCTCAGCTGGCTGTGAGGGATCGGGGGATGAGAATGGATGTAGAATCACAGGAAGCATCTCAGGATAGAGCTGGTGCACACCTGTCTCATAAATACTCAAAGAGCTGATGGAGCAACCTAAGCAGGAGGTTTGGACTTCTCTGTCCCTCAGGGGGAATGATTACATGGGGTGGTAGAGACAAGAGAAGGAGGAGGGCAAGGAAAGGAACGGGGCTCCCGGCTGACAGGTAGGCTGACAGGGGCTCCCTGCAGAGGTAGGCAGGGTGGTAGGCCCCCATTTTATTGCTCAGTCATGTTGTATTGTCCAGGCATGCTGAGGATGAGCAAGCAGGAGTCCACACTCAGAGATGGCAGAGACCTTGGCTTTGGGTTCCTGCCTGTTGGGCTGTCACAGGGTCCTGCGGCCTGCAGAGCCACCCATGGCTCTGCCACAGGGTGCTGACAGGACTGTCAGGAACTGCAGAAGGCTGGGGGGATTGGAGAAGGTGAGAGCAGGGATGGGTTGAGCTTTGTCTAGTGAGATGAGATGAGATGAGATGAGATGAGATGAGATGAGATGAGATGAGATGAGATGAGATGAGATGAGATGAGATGGAGTGTGAAAGCATCCACTAAGTGCCTGTAGGATATGGTTCTTCTTCCTTCCTGGTGAAAAACAGCAAAAGAAAAGGACTAAAGAGACTAGTAGAAAAGGACTAACTGATGTGAACTTGTACTCTAATTAAGGATTGCCAGGACTTTTGAAGGTGACAGATACGATTTTATCAAGTAGCAGAAAGGCCATGCAAGGTGAGGAGGAGAGCGGGCAGCTGTTCCTTCTGAGGATGTGACAGCGCAGACCCTCTCCCACAGCTGCCTTATTGTTCCTTATTGTCCACTGAAGTGCTGGTGTCCACATCTTCTGAGTGGCAGCGAGAGAAATGCTGGGGACAACAGCTTGTCTGGATGGCTTCTTTTTTCTGGGGTGACCACTACAAGTTGAACTATTAATTTTAAGGATGGGGCTTCTTAACCCTACAGTTTTCCAGTGGAGGTGTCTTAGTGGACCCCGGGGACTTCAGGGAGGGGCTGCAGGAGGCGTTTTCACTTATTAGTATTATTTCAGATAATCTGAGCAAAATGAAGGCTCGGATCATCGCGCACCTATTTCTAAGAGGCTCAGTGCCCGGCGGGAGGCTCGGTGCCCCGCGGGACCGAGCCCCTGCCCAAGCGAGGGCGGCGAGCGCTGCAGCCCCCCCGAGCCCCGGGCGGGGGTCCCTCCAGCAAGGCCGCGGGCCTGCGGAGGACTGCCAGCCCGGGACACCTCTCCATGCTCTGCCAGTCGGTGCCGGGGGCCGGAGCCGGTGAGCCCTCGCAGCCGCAGCTCCCCCGGGGCGGTGCTGACC
>VXAZ01001836.1:1145296-1171727 GCA_013399875.1 Gymnorhina tibicen | reverse complement strand
GGGGCCGGGGGACAGCGCGCGGCGGGGACCCGCAGCCCCCCAGCCCGGCCGGCCCCCTTTCCCCGCCGCCGCCCCGGCCGCAGGGGGACCGGCGCGGCTCAGCGGAGAGTGCCCTCCGGGGACGGCCGTGGGGTGGGGTGGGGGGAAGGCGAGCACCCCCGTGGCCGTGCCTCTCCGGGGGGCACTGGGGCTTGGGGGGGTCCCAAACCCCCGGGGAAGGGGGGGCGGGGGGACAGGCGCGGCGAGCCGCAGCGGCGCGGCATCCTCCGGGTTCCCACCCCTGCCCCCGGACCCCAGTCCGGAGGGGTCCTGGTAGCCTTCAGACTAGGGGAAGCGCCTGATACCCCACGTCCTGGGGATGTCCCTGGTAGTCCCCAGGCGAACAGAGGTCCCTAATACCCTCGAGAGGGAGCTTAATAGACTCGGGGGGCGTCCTCGCAGCACCTGGAGGTCTGGTAGCCCCCAGCCCGGCCAGGCAGAGGCAGAGAAGTGGGACGGAGGGAGCTCCCTCGCCCGTGTCCTTGCGACCCAAAGCCAGGCCTGCCCAGGTGGGAGCTGTTCACACCTCTCCTGGGCACCAGCTGCCGCCCAGGATGCCGGGGTCTGGTGCGACCCCGGGGGTTCTCTTGGGAGCAGCACCCATGGGGTGACTACGTCAGGAGGTCTGAGAGGCTGCGCCTCGAGTGGGGAGCTGTGGGGAAAAACAGCCTTTGCAATGACATGTGGCCGGAGCTTATGCTTCTCACAGTCCTGAAGGAACATGATACTCACTCTCCAGCCCTAAATTATTTTATAAGTTTCATAGCAATTGCTTCACCCTCCCCTGAAACACAGCAGCTGTTTGCCACTGCCCAGTGTTTAGGGGCAGGAGGTGAAGGAGGGTCCTGCAAGCATGGTGTCAAAGGGACTGTGGGGAGGGAGGATGCAGCAATCCATGGTGGGATTTGGCTGAGGCAGTGACAATAACATCCTGTAGCCCCTCTGAAAATGCTGCATCCTTCGTTGGTGGTGGTTCGTTTGCTGGAGAGATGCTTCAAGCAATATCATTGCTTTTATGGGCTATTTTGTCTGGTCCAGGTGGGTGAAGCTCTTAGCAGGGACCCTGAAACCTCTTCCTGCAATGCACGTGTACGTGTAGGTGGGTGGGAGGACTTAGGTCCCCATCTTAGTCTCTCACACAACTATGGACCAAACACAACCTTCCAGAGCTAAAGAGTCAAGCTGAAAGCGGAGTGGCCCCTATTCATCACACCCACGCATCTGGATAGAGTCTGCTCCATACCTTCACCATTCTCCTAACAGAACGGCTTAACCCCTCCCATCTCATTACAGTAATATATTTATGATATCACCCTCGAATTTCCTGCCCTTAACAACCCCAGAAGGCTGGGAGGGAATGAAGCATTTTTGGAAAGTATTTAATACTACTTTAAGAGGGCAGGAGGCGGTCGGAAAATAGATGGGTGCAGGAACCTTGGGCTGACGGGGCTCTCTGCAGGACAGCTGAGGAAAAGGACCGCACCTAGTGAGAGGTGTGTGCTCGCCTTTCCTGCCCGGGGCTGCAGCCCAGCTCTAGTGCCTGTTGCTTCACTCTCTTGCTTGGACAATGAAAGAGGGCTGCTGTTTACTGCCTGCTCCTCTGCTAGACCTGCTGGACTCCCTGCTCTCCTGCGGGGTTTGGGCACTGTAAAAACACTCAGCCCATTTATTCATTCAAATGTGCACAGGAGGACCTTATTTAACACGAAGCTGAAGCCTCCTGGAGGTTTCTGCTCTCTTGACAGCAGCTACCAGGGCGGATGCTCCAAGATGTGGTGTAACAGCCTGAGCTATTACACACTCAGGACTGAGTGTGCACACTCAGTTCTCCTGTGCACACATTTTCAAAAGCTTTTTAATTCTTAGTGCCCCAATGCTGACTTAGAGGAAGGAATCTGGAAGGACAGAGGGGAGTGTGGTGACAAGTCTCTATAAAACTGGATGTTTCGATTCAAAACTCCCAGGTAGTGGAAAGGAAGGGATGTGTGAAATGAAGCTGTGGTGTCAGCTGAGGGATTTTGCTGAGCTTGCTCTTTTTCTCTCTATAGGTGTTCATCTCGGTGGGGCCACACTGACCATGCTCAGGAGCTTCTGTCTCCAGCTCATGTCCTTGATTTGGATCCTCTTGGCCCATCACCAGCTTGTGCAAGGTGAGTCTCTGTAGACATGGGTCCTTCTCTTTCATATCCATCTTTCCAAACCTGTCCTTGGCTTTGCTGGAGTATCCTCAGTTTTCCATGCAAAATAGAGATGGTCTGACCTGGAAAAGCAGAAAATGCTGCCCAGTCATTAATCACCTGGGGTGTTACACTGGGGGCACCTTAGAAACCCTTGCCCACAGGGGTGGCAGTGCCTGAGCAGACTGGCAGTGAGACATCCCTGCTGCTCTGTCTCCCTCAGTGAGGGTGAATGGGTTCCCAACCAATGAACCTGTTCCCAAAAGTGAACAGCTAACCCCGGATCCAGGGATTAGGATAAAATCCTTTCCCAAAGATTAGTTTACTCTATCCCTGCTCTGGATAAGCAATGAATTCCCAAAGCCATGTGCCAGGAGAGATGGTTACAAATAGGAGAGGTGACGCTACCCAGGCTTAGGGCTGAGCAGTCCCAGGATGCTGCTCTAGCTCCATAGTGACTTCTTTTAGGAGGCTCTTACCCAGTGCAGTGGGACCTGCTGCCTCACTGCAGCAAAACTGCATGCACAGGGGATTTCTTCCCCTGCTCGTTTTCCCAGGAAGCACAAAATGCTGCTTGGGAAAGCCTAAGCGCATCTCTAGGCATGGGGGCTTTAACCTGTTTCGGTCCAGGATGGAGGGACTCAGGTAAGGCCATTCACCTCCTGGGCCTGGCCTGGGATTGCACAAGGCTTCTGGAGAAACCCCCTGCTTCTTGACATTTGTTCTAGTTTTACTGCTCATGGAGCCAGAGTGAACCAGCTCCCCTGTGGAGCTAAGATGCAAGCAAGCGGTGGGGGAGAGGGGAAGGTGGAGATGAAAGGGAACACCTGGCACAAAGGAGAGGATGAGAAGTGGCACAACGAGGCCATGGCTCAGTTACAGCTTCTGTGGCCTTTAAATAAATAAACAGAACTGGATACCTGTTCCCATGTGATGCCAAGTCCTCCTTCCCTGTGCAGGAAGGGGAGTGATGGCAGCTGGGCCCTGGAAGAGGGCAGGAGCCCCCGTCAGACCGCTCAGTGCCAAAAGCTTTCCTTGGGGATGGGGACAGGGACATCCTGGGAGATAAAGAACCATTCTTTCCATTTCCATCCTTGGTCCCTTTGTGCCCCTTGCAGCACCTGTCCCTGAGTTTTCCCACCTTACTTGCTGCAAGACTGTGGGACCAAGGTCCCAGGTGGGTCAGTCCCTATTACGCAGGTTGTCTTAATGCACGGACAACCCCAGCTCTTGCCCAGAAGGGCCAAAAATCGTAAGGGAGGCAGCAGAGAGAAAGTGGGGAAGATGACCAGAGACTGGGTAGTTTTGAAGCAGAGCCCCATTTCTCAATAAAGACAGTGTTACTGCTGCTTGGGTTACTGTGAAATCTTCATTTCTTGTGTGGCATCCAGCCAGTGAAAGGAAGGTCCCTCACATTACAGTTATGGGGAAGGGTAGGCTGAGCATTTACGGAAAAACCCAGGGCCGTGGACAGATCTGGAATCATCTATAGTCTCTGCTTAATCTAACTCCACATGTCTCTTGTCTTGTAGGGGATGACTGCAGCGAGCACTGTAATCTTGCCCACGGCTGCTGTGACCAGGATGGGAAGTGCAGGTATGGCTTGTCTTTGGCTCTCTGCTGCTCCTGACTGTACTGCTCTCCCTCCCTTGATACTGTGTCCCTGGTGCCTACGCCCCTGCCCAGAGCTGAAGCACTTCCTCCTCCCTTCCCCCACACCTGGAATCGGTGACTCTGCTCTCTTCTTACCTGACACCCTCTGGAGTGAGCGATTTTGATGCCTCAGCCTGTTGCTGGTTCCCTCTGGCCTTTGCTCCAGGGCTTCCAGGGTGCTCACCTTCACACACTGACCTGTGTCATTCTGCTGAGCCCTTTTTGTCTAGAGGGGAGCCTAGGACAGCCCGGCTGTGCCTGGGTCGTGGGAAGCGGCCTTCAGGCTCAGATATGGTGGGGGAAAGTCATCAGGCAGGAGGGCAGGCATGAGGGTTGGCCAGCTTGCTTGGCCTCCTCGCTGATTGAGGTGGAGGTGCTCTGCCTGAGGCATGGAAGAGAAGACCTGCAGCATGCATATAACTGAGGGCTTCAGGGGTTCCCTCTCAGAAACCTGAGCTGTGGTGGGGATCTCTGGATGTTTTCATAAAGGGTTTACCAGCAAGCTGTGAGCTACTGCAGCAGAAGTGTGTATGTGGTACTCTGCATCCCAGCTCCAGCTGGTGCCCAGATCCCGCAGGGTCAAAGCTCAGAGCCTGCACTTCAGCCTGGGAAGCACCCATATAACTGCTCTGGGCCGCCACAGACCCACTGCCTATTGTCCCACTGGAGGACCATCTGGAGCCCCCATTCTACATGGCAGAACCAGGAGGCAAAGGCTGCTCAGGGCTGGCTGGGACACCTGTGGCTGCAAGGGGACAGACTGCCCAATGTCACCCTGTTCTCCTCGCCAGGGCATGGTCAGCCCCCTTTCACAGGACAGCCCCCTGTGTCACACCACACCTGGGCCACTTGTTCTTGCTGACTGCCACATCCGGGAGTGTCCAGCTCTGGTGTGACTGGGCCCCCTTTGCAGCTGCATAGAGCTCCTCCCTGAGCCTTTTCAGCAGCTGTGGCTGGTTGGGGGAGCAGGGTGCTGCAAAGCTCTGGTGAGAAAGGCCACATGTCACCATGTGGCAGGTTCCCAGCTGCAGATCTTTCCACGTGAGTTGCTGCTGCCGATTCCCGGCCTCCAGAGCAATTGCTGAACTTTGCAGTTTGGCAGTACCTTAAAATCACCTCAAACTTAGCGACACTTGGCTGCTTACCTGGCCCCTCCCTGGCAATTTTTAGGTTGGCCAGCTCCCTTTTGGAGAAGTGAAAGAGTTGTTGGTACCTGCTCCTTGCAGCTATTGGGGGGTAGGGGTGTCCACATCCCTCTGCTCAGGGCTGTCCAGGTATGAATGTATTTCCCCAGATTATATCAGGCACATGGTATCACCTCCATTCCCACCAAAAAGCCTCTTATTAACATATATATATATGTATGTATGTATGTATGTATTTATGTATGTATATATATCTAACAATTTTCCTTATTCCTCATCTCTTTGGAACAACATACAGTGACAACAACCAGCCCAGGTTTGAAAGTGCAGCCTTGGGCCAGCCCAAAAAAGCTGCAGTCACCACACATTGTGCTGAAATGAGCCCCAGCCATGAAAATGAAGCCCCTTTCTTACTCTAGAAACTGTGTTGTTTTTGTTAGGTTTAATTTCCTGCTGGTTTGAGTATAGCTTTTGTTGTGGCTTGGTGCCACCTCCTCTCAGCTCTCATCTTGTTATCACTTGCTTTCCCCCTTGGAGCTGGCAGGTCTGAGGGATGCCTGCCACTGGAGCATTGCAGCTTGGCTTTACTTACTCATTGCCACTGCCCTGCTCTTCTGGGGCCAGAAGGCTCATTGTGTGTGGCAGGTTTTCCACTGTAGTGCCCTTGTGATCTGGCTGATAAGTCTATTCTGTGTGCCAGCCATAGCAAGCAAGGTTTCACAGCTGGATTACAGTGCACTCCAGACAAAAAATGACACACATTATAATGCAGAGAGGAACAGTGAAACACATGGACCTCAGTGGCCTCTTGTCCCTTTCCCTCAGGAAGTTCAGGCTTAGGGATGGGCTTTTCTCTGCCTGTCAAAGTGGCTGCATGCTGTGGGAGGCACGGGAATTGCTGAGCTAATGCAGTGGTGTATACAGAGCAGCTGGCTGGAGGAGAGCAGAGGGATGTGGGCAGTGATAGTGAATCTGCTGAGCTCTGTTGCTGGCCGCTCATCCTCCCTGGCTGCAGAGGGTGAGTCTGCTCCTGCTCTGTTTGCTTGCTTCCTTGGATAGATGAGATGCCAGTACTTGGCTCTGGAGGAGGGAGCCAGGAGGTCCATGGGGCCTTTGGGAGGGTTTCGGAGTGCTGCTGTATCTGTGGGAACCCTGCACAGCACACAGCCAGCTTTTCTGCAGCCCCTGCTTGGATCTGATTATGCAGCTATGCCCTGTCCTCCTGCAGGTGCGATCCAGGCTGGGAGGGGGAGTACTGCGAGGAGTGCGTGCGTATGCCGGGGTGTCTTCACGGGACGTGCCACCAGCCTTGGCAGTGCATCTGTCACACCGGCTGGGCTGGCAAGTTCTGTGACAAAGGTGAGTCGTGGGCTCGACATCCCAGCCTCTGGTGTTGAGGGCAGAAGCCCAGCATGTCCTCATGGATATGTCAGCCAGCATAGCCAATGTAGCCAGAAGCCACCTGGGTGATGCTGTTTTGGCTGCCTGGCAGATGGGATGTTGCCTGGCTGCTACAGCTGGGACCGTTCCCTTCCTGCAAAAGAGGTCAGACTGCTGGCACTTGCTCCCTGGCTGCATGGCAAGAGCTGGCGTGAGGCTGGCCAGCCTCAGGAAATGGAGCAGATGAACTCATTGCATTTCCCATGCTGTGTCAGGACTCCAAGCAGCATCCCCTGCTTTCCCCAAGGCTTCCTGCCTTCAGCAGGTGGCTGGTGGACTCCCCTTCTCCAGCCCCAGAGACTCGTCTGTACTATAGGGTCTCCACTGGTCGGACAGTTGGCATGCACAGCATCTTCACAACCACACAGGCACTGCACTTCTGTTGCTGCAAGTGCCCATTGGAGGGGAGAAGGGAGAAGCTCCTGCCATTTCTCCATCCCCAGGGGGTTTGGTGGGTTGTGTTTGCACCGAGTTGGCCACATCAACCCTCTTTTTTCCCTAATTCACACTGGTTTTTTCCCCTCAGACATACACATCTGCGAACACCAGTCCCCATGCCAGAATGGGGCACAGTGCATCTACGATCGAGATGGGGAGTATTCCTGCTTATGTCCAGAAGGTTTCCACGGGAAGGACTGTGAGATGAAGACAGGGCCATGTGAGAAGGCAGGGTGAGACACTGCAGTGAGATTACAAGACAGTATTAACTTCAGGTCACACATTGCCAAGTGGAGGCCCAGCTTGGCTCGTTATCTCTGAATTTCCATACACTAATGGAGTTAAGCCAAAATCACCTTTGGCTTTGGTTTAGCAGCATGCAGTGCACGGTCCCACCGGGGCAAGGGCATTGTTGCAATCTGAACAGATTCCTGTCCCTGCTGTAGGAGGACAGGAATCTGTTCATCTATTCATCGTGCCTGGGACATCCCATCTCCCAGGCAGCCAAACTGCTGTAGATGTGATGAGCTGACATCCATAATGCCTTTGGGGAGCATCGGGAGGGCGTTTCCTCTTCAGATCATTTGGCTGAAGACCTTCCCTGGTGGGTGGTGGGCCTGTGCACAGCCACAGCCTTTGAGGAGGCCTCTCACTCAAGGAGACAGAAACTCCCACCCAGTCTTCTCCTTGAGACAGCTGCCCCCACGGAGAGAGCTGGACACACTGACCATGCAAGCAGCTCTGTGTATTTACCTCCCTGGGGCAGGGGAAGCTTCTTGGTCGCCAGAACCATGACCTATCCTTGCTCTCTCCACACAGGTCTCCATGCAAGAATGGTGGGCAATGTCAAGATGAAAATGGCTTTGCCAGTAACTTCACCTGCCGGTGTCTCGCTGGCTTTGTGGGGGCTCTCTGTGAGCACGATGTGGACGACTGCCTGATGCGCCCCTGTGCCAACGGGGCCACCTGCCACGACGGCATCAACCGCTTCTCCTGCCAGTGCCAGGTGGGCTTTGAAGGTCGTTTCTGCACCATCAACATCAATGACTGCGCCAGCCAGCCGTGCAAAAATGGGGCAAAGTGCTATGACCGCATCAATGACTATGACTGCTTGTGTCCTGACCGTTTCTCTGGCAAAACCTGTGAGATCTCCGTCCCTGAGCCCACCTGGTCTCCTCCCTACCACCCCGCAAACCATGAGAATGCCGGGGCTGTGAAAAGCACCACTAGCGAGATGCCGGGGGTGACGCAGCCGGAGCCTGTCAGGACCGTGGTCACGGGGCGGCGCGTGGCCAACCACAGTGAGAAAGAGCCGGGGGGAGGGTTGTTGAAAATCTCTGTGAAGGAGGTGGTGACCCAAAGGGACTCAGGGCTGAGCGAAGCCCAGCTGGTGACAGTGCTGGTGTTCGGGGTGCTGACAGCAGTGCTGGTTCTCATCACTGTCCTGCTAATGCTGAGGAACTGGCAGAGAGGCCGTCAAAGGTCGAACTGGTGCCAAAGCCCTTCTCAGGCTGCACAAAAGCTCCAAGACCAGGAGTGTCAGGTGGGCATGCTCAACACCATCTTGATTGAGCCAAGGAAGACCACAGAGCTGTGAGCTGTGAGGACTCTGAACCAGGCCCTGGCAGGTCATCATGCTGGCAAACCCCTGGAACTGCACCCTGTGGAGCCACGCTGGCACTTACTGGGCAGCGGGGAAGGGCTCCCAGGGCAGCAAACATGTCAACAAAACTCTGGGTGTTGAGCATTGGTGTGATGGCCCTGCCTGGGTCTGAGCTGTCTCCTGTTTGGCTGGCTCAGCTGGCACCCATGGGCATCTGAAAGCAGGGCTGTGTTGGGCCAGCCCTGCAGGGGAGCAATGGTGTGCTGCTTGCAGCAGGCCGTGCCATGCAAGCGTCAGTATCATCTGACACAAGTGCTCAGAAACAGGACAGGTAGTGCTGAGGAGGGCACAGCCCTCTTGCAAGCCCAAATACTGCCAGGCCCTTTGTAACTCCTCTCTGTGACTTCGGGAAGGGGCTTTATCCTCATTTCTGCTGGTGTTGGGATGCTTCTTCTGGGGCCTTCGGGACAGTTGTGGCTGCATGGGTCTCCCTGCCACAGTACTGTATGGGGTAGTTCCTGGCTGTTTCTGGAAGCTGTCATTTAAGATGCCATGTCCCTAGGGAGTGAGCAAACACCCTTGCTCCCTGGCCTTGTGGTTCTGTGAGCCAGTTCAAAGAGACTTTGAAAATCATTGCAGGTCTCCTCATGCCCTTCTTCTGCCCCGGCTGATGCATCCTCCTCTTGCTGTCAGACCTGGGGGGTTACAAACATGTTCCGTACTTCCCTCCTGATGATCCAGGGGTCTTTTTGACCCACTTACCAAGCCGTCCTTTCTGGTCTGGCCACAAATGACCAAGCTCCTTTGCCTCTGCAGTGTGCACATCTGCCTCACTATTTGCTCTCCACTGGGGTCCTCTGGGCCTGAGCTGGTCCTTCTCATATGTCCTCATAGGTGAAGCTGGAGATGGACAAGGCTGTGCTGTGGCTGGTTCAGGAGCAACACGGGATCAAGGTCCTCCTTTCCTCTCCCATTCATTCTGAGGCAGGCAGTTGGCTCTAACCTCAAATCAGTCATTGCAGCATTTCTCGATACAACAAAGGCTAAACTCCCCACAGTGGATGTGAGGACAGGCTACCGAGCCTGGGATGAACATAGAAAGCAGACACAAAACTGCCTTCTCCACGGTTGCTGAAGCATGGCTAAGAGGCAAGAGATGGTCAGGTCACTTCGCCTTTGTACTAGGTCTGTTCCTGCCAGTGCTGGTCTGGTGTGCAGCAATCTGTGTCTCTCTCCCAGGACCAGGGATTTCTGTGCCTCCTCATGGGCATAGAGGGCTAAGCAGTGGAGCAAAATCCCCCACAAACCAAACCCTACTACTGGCTTGTAGGGTTCCAGAGCTGTGTTCAAGGTGGTGTGAAGAGAGCCAAGACCACTCAGGCAGGAGGGAGAGCTGGGAGAGGGGACTGGAGCTTCATCAGAAAGATTATTTTTTTAATACATGGATGGATGATGTACCTTTATCAAATAAAACAAGTACGAGCCCAGAAACAGTGTATCAGAGCATCATAAAACAATTTAGGTTGCAAGGGACCTCTGAACACCAACCTCCTGCTCTCAGCAGATCCAAGTAGATCAGGTTGCCCAGCAACTTGTTCTTGATGAGTCTCTCCATCACTTCCCTCAAGAATGCAAACCCAGACTGTGGCACAGAAGTTGTCCTGCCGTATTCTCCATCTGCAGGGATGGGGATGGCTCCTACAGCCGCAGGGAAGGGAATGGCATGTATCTCAGGACAGCATAGCAAAGATGTGGGTTAGGCATTGCCTTAGGAGTGTTGGGAAGAAGAGGAAAACCCAAGACTGAGTCCAAGGTGCCCATGGCAAGAGCAAAATCCTAAAACTGAAAGCAGCTGTGGGTTTGTGCAGCTGGGAGCAGGGCAGGAGGGATAGAGAATTTCCCTTGAAGGAGTAGTCTTGAAATAAACTAGCCTTAGAGGCCTTTAATGCAATTGCATTCTGGCCCCTTCAGGGGAAGGCCCTCTCCACTGAAAACCAGAGGAAAAGCAGCAAGGTCCCTGGGTGCAACCTTCCGGGCTGGGAAAGGCCTTCTGGGAATAATACAGAGGAGGTAGGTTGTCTTTGTGCAGAGCAGGCACCACTCTTGTATCTCATGAGGAAATACGTGTCTGGTGAGGAAAAGGGCCAAGGACCTGAATTAACAGCTTCACAAGGATATTTCCACTTTATTTTACATTGCCTATGTGAGACTAAGTCTCAAACGAGGAGTTACTGATTCTTCAGTGAGTAGAAAACCCTCTGTAATCTCAAAGGGAAGCCCTGGAGGAGAGCAGGATCCCACCAACCAGGCTTGCATGATTCTAAACAGCAGTTCGCATCCTCCCTATTAAAGGAAAGGCCACAGTGCCATGCTCCCGTCCCTGAGGACACACAATTGCTGCCTGCAGGCAGGAATAAGCCCTTCCCTCACCTCAGCAGCTCCCGGCCCTGCAGGGACAGGGCTGGTGTCTGAGGTGAGAGGAAAGCCAGGCACTGAGCCAGAAGGGAGGGAAGCTCAGCGCAGGAGGGAGGTCACTGCTGCCTGCTGTGCAGGAGGTGCTGGAACAAGGAGCCATCTTTCTGGCTTAGGCGGGCGGGTGAATCCAGCTCTGCCACTCTCCCACCTTGCATCACCAGCACGCGGTCCGAGTCCAGGATGGTGTTCAGCCTGTGGACAACAAATGCCAGGACACACATTGGTGGATCTGAGGAGAAGCTCTGGATACTGCTTCCCCTGCTGTTAAGGGTGGCCCAAGACATGCCCAGCATTAGGAGCTGTGGAGGATCTCCCTCTGCACTCAGGGTCACAGTGCAGTGCAGCTCCCCAGAGAGCCTCTGCTCACGCTGAAATGCAGCACCTCTTAGGAGAGCACTGTTATGCCTTCCAGTTGCTGGGCATGGCAGGGCACCAGGAGCACAGAGGGAAGTTCCGTCCGGGGGAAGCTCAGGGCATGCCTGATTCTGGGGTTGCACAAAATGTCTTCATTACCACAAGGGTTAGCGAGTTGCTTCCATTTGCCCCAACATTTCCTCACCTGCCACCTCCCAAGGGCAGCAAAAATGGACTTGTGCATCAGCTGTTACTGCCCTGCAGTCTGGCACCTTTGGTTATGCTACCACCACCACTGGATTTGTAGTTGCCAGACAGCCAACCACAGGACCCACTGCACACATATGTGCCCAGGTCTGCCCAGACTGCCAGCAGAGCAGCAACCTCTGACCCCAGGTAGGGAAGACAAGACAGCAGGAATGTCTTTGCACAGTCATGCACTGTTCAGTGTGAAACTACAGCCCTATGGAGCTGCAAGTCACAAGGAAGACACTGCACAGGATTTGAGCAGGTAAAAGGCACTACGGAGTCCAGGACTCTGGTTACACATTCATCTCCAAGAGAGTGCCAGCTGCAGCACTGGAAATTACTTGGAGGGGTAAGAGACAAGTACCAAGTCACTTCCCATCCTGGACTTCACACAAAGCTGAATGGCATGGAAGAACCATGGATACAAAATAACCCCATCGTCACCTCTCTCTCCTTGCTGCTCTCCCCCACTGCTCTTCATCCCAGTGAAAGAGGGGCTGGGGCCATCTTCAACTCAGTCTTGCTGCTTTGCCTTCTGCCATTCCTTCCACTGCTGTTTCTCCTCTTTAATTACTCCCCCATCAAAGGTGGCCTCCCCACACCCAACCCAAACACACACCTCAGCCCACAGTGCCCTTGCACTTCTACTCTATTTATGCCTAACATCCCTAGTGTAGGAACCACATTCCCTTCACACCCCTCCTGCCTCCCTCCTACATAATGTATTTAACAAGACCCACTTGATTCACTTGTCAGGCCCAGCCCACCCTACCTGTCATCCATCACTCCCACTTCTGTGCAGCAGGACACCAGCCCCTGACACCTGCTCATTTGATTTTTATTTTTGTGGTAACCTGTGTGCTTTGAAAACACCCTCCATACAATTGCATAACCCTCCTCCAAATTCTCCTCCACTTGGCAAGAGTAAGAGCAGAGAACACCACCTAATGCTGATCTATTCCTTCTCTGCGGTATTCATGTTTTGCCCTCCTCCCTCTGGCTGCAACCATCCACTGACTCTACTCTTAATCTCTCAGATGTGGGGCAATCACTGTTGTCCTGTCCTGCCTGGGCAGGGTCTATCTTGCTGGCATCAGGTGCGAGCTGGGACTAAAACTCAGGATTTCGGAAAACAGAACTATCCAGGAGCTGGCTGCAGTCCTTCGCTGCCGGCTGTCCTGCACTGCCCTCTACTGAGCCAGGGACACCTGCTCCTCCCCGGTCTCCACACTGCCCTTTCCCATAGGATAGTTCTCCATTACTCCTCACCCAAATTTGGCAGAACTAAAGGCAGGATTCACCCGCCCTACCGATCCCAGCAGGCAGTACCCAGGAAGAGAAATCTGTGATAGAATGCAGCATTTTTCCCTTTGCTGACACCAACTTCTGGGTACGACATTTTCCCTTTTCACATCCAGTTGTTCCCAGCACCCAGCAGAAAAGGCAAAAGGCAAGGTCCAGCTTTGGCACTTGAAAAACCTTATCACAGAGACCTCCCTGCTCAGCTCGAGGCCCATAGCATGGCATGTGCAGCCACCTGTCCCTGTAGGGGTAGGATGACTTGAGGCACAGAGTGCTGCTTCCTCCATACCTGTGAGCAATCGTCAAAACAGTTCTGTCAGCGAAGCGCTGGCGGATTGTCTGCTGCAGCAGCTGGTCTGTCTTCTGATCCACACTGGCTGTGGCCTCATCGATGCACAGCACCTGCCAGGGACAGAGAGTGAAGGGAGCTCCCAAGCACCACAGCAGAGATCCCATTCCCTGCCTAGAGACAGCCTGAGGACTTAGCACAGGATGTCTGTTCCCATTACACCTCCAATTCTGCAGCGCTCTCCTCTGCTGCCCCCAGACAGCCACCAGCAGCTCACCCTCCCCCTTGCTCCAATGGAGGTAGCGCACTCACCTTGGCCTGCGTCAGGAGGGCTCTGGCCAGACACACCAGCTGCCTCTGTCCCACAGACAGACTCTTTCCCCTCTCTCCCAGCTCACTGTCCAGTCCACCTGCAGGGATCAAGATCATCAGTCACCTGCATCATCTGCACAGGGCCCCAAACAGCTCCACCAGTCCAAGGTTTTCCCAGTAGCACAGAAAATCCCAATTCTGCTCAGACCCAGAGACTTAGACTTAGACACAAGCAACATCTGGTACAGTTCCCTTAGAACTAAGGCCTGGCTTATCTCTCAGGTCCTCCTCTAACACCCACTGAGGCCTGGTCTCCCCAGCAAGATTCTGGCACCAAATCCATCACCTGCCATTCCATTTGCCTCTAAATGTCATGCAATGCCACTGGGTCCCACTGACCTGTTCCCACACTGGTCCTACGTGACCTTGCCTAACCCTACTGCATCCACCTGGCCGCTTTTCCTCAGCTCCCTGCCTGAGCTAAGGCCTTCTCTCCTCTCCTCTCCCAGAACCACCACTCATCAGCTGCTTCTCACTGGTTTCCAACTCACCCATCTGAGTAACAGCATCCCACAGGTGGCACTGTTCTAGCACCTCGCGGAGCTCAGCATCCGTCCGTTTTCCCTGGGGATCTAGGTTTTCTCTGATTGAGCCACTGAACAAAAATGGATCCTGGGGGATGATGGCCAGCCTAGATCTGTAAGCAAACGAGAGAACGAGAGCTGATGGCTCTTGGGATGGGTACTGCAGAAAAGCAAATGTCTGCTATTTCTTTTTTCATGAGGTGTCTTAGCTTGCTACAAATCTTGAGAGGCACAGAGACATGGGTCATATATTCAGCCTGATTTCCTTAGCACAACTGTTGAGAAACAACAGAGAAACTCATAAAAAGCTGCCACAATCAGAAAAGAGGGTGCCACGATAGTGCATCCTTTGCTCCTCACTCTTTACTTTGGCATCCAGCCACTGACAGCTCTCAGCCACCGTCAGCTAACCTTCACTCTGCTCAGCCATACCTCAGCTCCTCCAAGCCCACCAGCTGGCTGTCAACACCATCCAGGAGAATCCGGCCTGATTTCAGCTCCACCATACGGAAAAGGGCCAAGAAAAGGGTGGATTTCCCAGATCCTGTGCGACCCACAATCCCCAGCTTCTCTCCAGGGTAAACAGTGAAGCTCACGCCATCAAGTGCATTAGGCAAGCCTGCTCTGTATGCCAGGACCGCTTGCTGGAACTCCACAAGCCCCTGGCTTGGCCAGTCAGCAGCAACCTAAGAGGGATACACAGGTGAGAAAGGGTATGAGAATGATTGATTGTCATCTTCAGCATCACCTCCCCACAGTCCAAGCACCATCCCTCCCTGTAGATAGTTGCTTGGCTTCTGAGCAGAACCAACACACAGGCCAGTCCCACCTCCAGCCCACTCCTAGGCTTGTTTTTCTGTCACATCTTGTATCTAGCACCCATTCTGCTTCCCTACTCCTTCCCATCGTTCCAGCCTTCACCAGCTCCTGCCAGAGATTCATCCTCCCCAGGAGATCTACTGGTAAAAGATGAGTGATCAAGGTGGTTTCTGTGGTGAGGGCCAATCCTGTGATCTCCCCAGGGGGCAGGTGCAGGGCACAGAGCCAGAAGATGGGCCAGTACCTGAGAACACATTTGAGCTTTTACCTGGACCAATTTATCCTGGGGCTCCATGGGGATGTCTGTGGTATACTCCTCTGTCCGCTCCACACTCACCATCATCATCTCCGTCTGAGTGAAACTGGCAATGAGGCCTGAGAGCAGGTTTGTGACAGACAGGGCGTATGAGAGTGCAAGGCCCACGAGTCCTGTGAGGACAAAAGCATAAGCAAGAATATCACTGGGAGGGAAAGAGCTGGCATCTTGGTGGGCAGACAAAAACCCAAAGGAAAAGTCAGGACTGTGGAGTTTGGGGTCACACTTGAGGCTGGGGACACACAGAAGCAGAGACAGGAGCTGAAGCACTACACTGTGGGTGACTTACATAGGGACAGGGAGCAGCAGCTCTGGATCTTACCCCAGTGTAGGAAAATGTGTAGCTCTGGGCTGGGAGAGGAGCAACCCCTTGGCCACAGCCTAGGAGTGGACATAGATCAATCCCTGGCAGTCTACCTGGATTTCCCAGCTGCTTCTGGTGCTGGATGATGGCAATTCCTGCAATAGCAGTAACCACAGCAACCCCAATCATCTGCAAGCGGATGTCCAACCACTCCATCACTGTGTTGCTGGCAAACAGGCAGCGCTGGTTCTGCTCCAGATGCAGCTGATTCTCCAACTCAAACCTGTCAGGCACACAACAGAGGTTTGCACCACTCAAATTCCACTCCTGCTGCACAGACCAAGGACATTCCAGCTACCCTATAACCAGCCCCACATCAGGAAGGCCGTGGCCTATAAAGCCAAAGCTCTGTCTCTCTGGGTGCTCGTGCTTTCCGCTCACCTCTTTGTTGCCCGCATGGCTCTGATACTGCTCAGTCCCGAGAGGGTCTCTGAGAAGTGGGTGTAAATGGGAGACAGGGTGACACTGTACAGGCGCTTGAGCTCCCGGGATGTGAATCGGTAATAGCGCTGAATGAAGAAGTAGACTACAGCCAGAGGGAGTAAGACTAGACCAACCCAAGGGAGGCCATAGGTCATTATCACCAGCATGCCCAAGAGCCCGTAGATGTTGGCCAGGAAGATGTTGAGGATAAATGGCAGGCTGTCATCCACACAGTACAGGTCTGAGGAGAAGCGGTTCAGGATCCGGCCTGTTGGTGTGGTGTCAAAGAAGGTCACTGTAGCCTGGTAATAAGGGAACCAGAAAGTAAGAGCCAGTCAGCTGCAGTGAGATCCAACCACAGAATAGTGTGCAGGAGAGCAGCACAAGGGGAGCAGATAAGGCCACAACACGGTAGCCACCACAATCCACTTCCTTACCTCAGCCTCCAAAGCCAGCATCCACTAGCAGCCAAACAACTCACATTGTTTGCATGGTAAAAGGAAGCATTTCTTCTGCAGCAAATGGCAGACAGCTACTGAGACAGCAGGCACTCAGATGCCATACTGGCCCAACAGTAGCCAGGCAAATCTAGCCTCAAATCAAGACTTCCAATGCCCTAATCCTAACTCCAGCCTGAGGACCCAAGGAAGCCAAAAACATAAAGTTAACTGGCACATGCCAGGATCAGCCCTAGATCTTTGCTCAGTGACTCCTTCCAATCTCATCTGAACTTACAATCCTACAAAAGCTTCTTTGATTCAACTGGCCCTCATCTTGGCTATACATCTAAGCCTAATGAGTGAACAAATGCAGGTGGGAGCCATAAAACATCCTTCCACGGAATGAACATGACACATTTTGGACCCCAGCTCATTGGTCCCTTGTGCTGGCTGTGGTGCAGCCCTTTTTGAACACAGTCCTACCAGCCCATACCAAATGGAACCTTCATCTATCTCCTGCACCCTTACTCCCAGCTATGAGAAGAATGTCAGCTTGCAGGAGCCGCAGCCTGCACTGGACTTTGTGCCCATTACCTTTAGAACCCTTTGGAGCAGTCGGTTGTGAATGACAGCGGCAGCACGGAGAGTGCCATAGGCAAAGAGGAATGCCCGAATAATGGTGAAGAGCGAGTTGGCCCCTGCAATGCTCCCATAAACTATCAGGTAGAAATTCACATCCACTGAGCCATTGGAAGGGGCTGGGGTGTTGTCCAGATCTTGAATGGGGGAACTGGAAAAAGGAAGGAGGAAGATTATGAATCTGCCAATGTCCTCCTGACAATAGGAGGAGCATGCGAATCCAAGAGCATACTCAAGGGGAAATCAGGATACTTTAGCCTGATACTCCTGTTATACCCCTTTGGCATGTTGGGACAAATATTCTGATTACTGTGCAGCTAGGGGTCTTCCATCAGCCCCAGGCAGAAGCCTTTTGGGCATGTCATCAGATCAGAGATTTTGATTCTCTTTGTCAAAGCAGACACACAGATCCCCTGAAGTGAGGTGGTCAGTTTATCTACCCCTGCTCTCCAGGATCTTCATGGGAAATGCACTTAAGGGCATTTCCAGCTTCCTTTGGCACCTCCGGACTAGATTCACTTACACAAGTCCAGCAGTGGAGAAGAGAAGCAGCTCTGGGGAAGGCAGAGAAGCTGAGCAGGCCATCATAGAGGTATTTGCTGTCTGGGATATGCTGGAGATCCAGTACGACAGCCACCAATCTGAGATATTTCTGGATGCTACAGAGAAAGACAGACTATATAAAGAGGAATTCAACTTTTGAATCAGCAAACATGAAACAGAAAAGCTGGAGGGGAAGCTTCTGGACAACTTTTGCATAGTCTCACTGCCCAGTCTAGTCTTCCCCCTGTTAGTAGTAGAGCAGGAGCAAGGGAACAGCCTTGAGCTGCAGCAGTGACAGAGCACTGCTGTAGAGGTACAGTAATGCAACCACAGCAGCGAGACGTCAGACATTCCCACATGTGCCTCCTCCCTAATACAGTAGCCCCTTGAGCCACTTTAATTTGGGGAAAGTGGTCTTCCTGCTACAGGGCATGTTTAAACCCCTGGTGTCTTTCCTTCTGGACTCCATGCAACCAGGCAATGAGACAAGAGGAGAGGAACATCTAAAGAGAGATGTGCTGCTGGGTCACCGCCTCACCTTGCATCAGGAACAGTGAGAAGAGGATTGATATTGCCAAGCAGCTGCCCATTGCCAGCCAATAGGCTTTGTACACCTGAAAAGCCACTGCCCCTTCTTTCTTCTCTTCCTCCTTGTGGATGAGATTACTGTTTTGGGTTGATTCTTCTGCTTCTGTCTCTATGGCCTCTTCCTGTCCCTGTTCATTAGGGGCTGTGAGAATGGATGCAAAAGCAAAGGTCAGTGCAATGTTAAATTCTTCCTGCAGCTGCTCCTTACTGTGAATAGAGCAAGCCTAAGCTGTGAGGGAGACTTTTTTCCCTCCTCTCTCCTTTTTCAAGACAGGTGCACCAACCCTGGCAGTTCTTCCTCCAAAACTGGACTACAAGTGGAACAACAGGTTCAAATACTGCTCCAGACCAATATCCAATGATACGTGGGCCTCCTGTCCCTCTGTGTATACACCACCCACATATCAGCACTGCTACAGCAGAATAAGATGGTGGGAGTTCTGCTCTAAGGCCAGCAGCCATCAGGTACAGGTTCTGTCTGGATGGTCAGCTGAGCTGTGCTGCCCAGACACACTCAAGTTCATCAGGAACAGACCTTTATCCTTATTCCCCTTGTCTGTAACCTTGAACTTGGGGAAGGCTTCAACAAGTGGCAGGATATCAGCTGGTGTGCCTGTGAAGAGAGACATGCAAATGCTTCAGCATCTGTGTGGAATAGGTGACAACTTCCCATCTTCCCACTGCCTCTTGCTCTGAAATGACACAGTTCTGTTCCCTCATAACACTCCCTACGTTACACAGCAACTGCACCCTTGAAGGCTCCGCTCCTGTTATGTTCTTCTGCCCCATCAGCTCCCCACATCTAGGGCTGTCCTGTTTTATCTACACATCTGCACATTCTCTTCCACCCCATCTTTGCCCACATGTAGTGTCTTCAGTGTCCTCTTCTATCACTGGGTTCCCCACTAGTTAATCCTAATCCCCTCAAGCCATTCCAAGGCACAGGCACAAGTGAATGCCTGAGAAGACAGATAGTGTACCTGTCTTAACTATCCTGCCATTGTCCATCAACAACAAGGCGTCGGCCTTCTCCAAAAGCTCTGTCCTGTGAGTGCAAAGGACCCTGGTCTTATGTTTGAGAACTCCAAGAATGCATTTCTGCATAATATGGTTGGCTACATCTGCATCAACAGCAGCCAGGGGATCATCAAGGAGGTAAAGTTCTTTCTCCTGGGAGGGGGACAAAAGAAAAAAGGATACAGCTGCTGGCCCTGCTGGATCAGGCAGTGCTGTAGAGAAAAATTCAAGTGCCTTCATGTTGGCAGCACCTTTAGGCTAGCATGATGTGCCTTAAAGACATGCTGCCAAGAGCTCACTGTACAGCTGAGAGCTTCCAGCCTCTTTATATTTGACTCAGCACGGGGCATGACCTGCCACACAGTAACTCCTTTGTTACTTACCTGGTAAATGGCTCTGGCAAGGGCTATCCGAGCCTTCTGTCCCCCGCTGAGTGTCACACCATTTTCACCCACCTCTGTCTGGTCACCTGTTGGTAAAATCTGAAATATTCAAGAAAATCATTTAGAAAGGGACAGGAAACTGCTGGGGACTCAAAACCAGGACACAGGGGCCCCTCTCCAGTCTCTGGCAGTAATTTCTAAGGCTGACACCTTACCAACAATAAACAATACAACAGCCTATACACTGGCTCTACAGATAACTGGCAAGCTTAATTAATGCAATGAAAATCTCTTACACTCCAGAATAGGGTGGTCACATCTGAACTACCCATTGAGAGCAACTTCTGGTCCAAGATAATTGCACACAGTAATTTTCTGTGAGAACAAGAGCTGTGCCTGCATCAAAATTATGTCAGGGTCCTTCCAAACAGTATAGCAGTAAAAACTACCAAATTTCAGTACCTGGAAATGTGTCTCCTCTCGGCTTGATAGCATAGGTGTATTCTACCAAATCTCAAATAAAAATCTTGCCTTTACAGAGTGTTCATAGCTCTGGCCAAAACAAACAGGAGCTGCTAAAGCTCGGCACTTCAGAAAATCAGGTATCAGCTTATAAACTGGGAGAAGGCTAGCTTCCCACCATACATACAGCTAGGTTTACTGGCTAACACAGTCATAAACCTCAAATTTAGAATATGTGTATTACTGATAGAAGCACTGGCTTAGCCCTTCCAGATTCCAAAGAAGTTGCTTCTGATCCTCCCCTAAAAAAAGCATCAGCTGCTGATAGGTTCTGCCTGAAAAACCCAACAGCCATTCAGCTCTGCAAGAAAAACTCCTTTCCCAAGGATGAAGAGCTTTTGGCTCAGCAGCAGAAGAAACCATCCAAAGTGCTACAAGAGTGTCTTCACACCTTAAAGAAGTATGGGGATGCCAGGAATGGTGTGGGCTTGGTAATCACAGGAACACTGTGTGATTGGACATTGGAAAAGCAGTCTATACCCTGAAAGAATAAAGACTGATCCCAGTGAGGCTCAGGATGGATGCAAAAGCCCGCCAAAAAGGCCCAGGCAGGTTTACAGTCTAGGCACTCACTTTTAGGTCCTCCGAGAGGGCACAGGCTTCCAGCACCTCCTCGTACAGCCTGGCATCATATTCCCGCCCAAAAAGGATGTTTTCCCGGACAGTGGTAAACTGTATCCATGGCTCCTGTATGGCCAGACCAAATCCTTGCTCCAGGTCACAAACATACACTCGTCCACCTTGTCTGCAAGCACACCAGAAGTGGATATAAAGGGCAACAAAGGAAAACTGTTGGCGGACCAAAACGGCCTACAAGTTGGGATAGCACTGGACAGTCCCCACCTGCCGTGGCATGGAGGGACCAGGAAGGGAAAAGTCTTTAGGCTACTTACTTAATGAGCTCTCCAGTGATGGCTGCAAGCAGAGAGCTTTTGCCAGAGCCGACCTTCCCAACAACCCCAAGGAGCATTCCCTGCAAAGGGAAATGAAGAGAAGCAACCTGATGTGCTAATACAGGGTAGCTTGTCCAGATTTCTTGAGCCACACATAGCCTGTAAGGAAGCTGACTGCTATAACCATCTCACACATTCAGCAGTGCAGCTGGATACATTTGTCAGGTAAACCAGACTCCTGACATGACAGGACACAGATTTGCACGGAGTGTTAACTCTAGAGCCCTGCTCTGTTCCCTGTCCAGTTGTCTGCTGCAGCAATAGCAGAAGGCAGAGGGAACTAGTTCATCTCCTGTCTGTAAGCCATGGATGTTCTCTAGCACCTTTCAGCTTTGAGATGTAATATTTGTCCTCTGCCTCTTGACCAAGAGAAGATTTTGATGCACAGCTCCTAAACTAAGGAAGACGTGCCACCTCTGCTCCATTATTTCTAGTTTCCAGTATTTTTTCTCTAGTGCCGTTTTTCTGTGTTACCTCCCATGTCCTTGCTCACCTTTCTCACTGACAGGTTCTCGATGTGCAGTTGCAGAGTGCCTGTGGATGAGGGCTGCCTGGTGCTTTCCTCCTCAACTGGCACCCACGAGAAGGCTGCACATTGCACCTCCATGGCAGTAGTAGTATCTGAAGGGCTATCTACAAGTGAAAAGCAGAACAGCAAAGCACTGCTATGAGAAGACCAGAAAATTAAAGGCACTTGGCATCACAAATACCATAAGCTTTGCTCCCAAATGCAGAGACCATGGATGAGGCACTGCATGATGTCCCTGACCCAACCACAGAATGAGACTCTTGCCTACTGACTTGCCCTTAAACTTATACATCCCTTCTTCCAACCCTTCTGTCTCCAGCTCACACCAGACACATATGGCTGTCAGGGAGACACTGTAAGATTATAACCTGGTTTTATTATTGCTGAAGGTTAAGGAATGTCAGGGAGCTGGCAAAAGGCAATGAAAGAAGGAAAGGGAGCTAATATGGCTCAGGCAAGGGGCAGCCACTCAAGCCTTTCTGCCAAGGAAAGCAAAGTTTGTTGATGGCTTCAGTGTCCCAAGAGTTTTGGTCAGAGGACAGAACCGCTTGTTCTATCTTGACGTTAATGGCTCTGTGGGGACAAGCAGTGGCTTATGGTTGGTAAAGTGGAATGTTATAGCCTTGTCTCCTGCTTTCCACAGAAATTAAGAGAAATTGAGTGTATCCACTCTGCTTCTACCCAGCTGAACATCTTGAATCCCAGGGTGACAGCCAGCTGCCTTCCAGTACTGCCCCTGGGCCTCACACCTCAGCTCTCTGCTCTGAATGTCTGCTGACCAGAGTCTCAGGCCTGGCAGCTTCCTTAACCGTTACCTAGGGCATAATAAGCTTCCAGGTCCTGGTCCATGAGTTCAAAGAATTGCTGGATTCGATCCAGAGAAACTTTGGCCTCCAAGATCGCATTCAACACCCATGGGAAGTCGTTGAGGGGTAGAATAAGCATCCCAACAAGGGCCAATGCTGTGAACACCTGCATGGGTAAGCAAACAGCCATGAGTTGGAGCCAGTACCTCCCTTGTATCCTCCAAAAAGCTGCAACAGTGAGAGCCTGAAGAGCTGTGGAGAGACACGGGCTGGGTTTATTTCCCAGAGAAGATGCCTGAGGACTGCAGTCCCACTGTAGACTGTGCTCTGCACAAGTTTGGAGCTCTCCCTACTACCTACTCACCTTTGTAGCAGTGAGCTGGTGACCCAACAGAACATAGGTGACAAAGATGGCAATGGAGAGAACAACAGGCAGTGCTGCCCACATGTACACACACACAGCATCCAGGTAACTGACGGCCCGTGACTCCTGCAGCTCTTTAGCCCGGCAGGCATTTATCCTGGTGCTGAAGTGCTTCTCCCAGGCATAAAACTTGATCACACGAATGCCACAGAGGAACTCTGTCATTAGCTGCAGGCAATGAGGAAAAAAACACAAGCAAATGTGTGTGTGTGCCCCTTCCAGCATTTTTCTCAACAGCTGTGATTCAATTAATCTGCCTTGGATCATGACAAGTGGCCAAGAAGCCAACGTTCTGGGACAAACAGGGAAAAAAATAAAAACTCAGAGAGGTACCACTGCCCCTCACCTTGACTCGTGTGTCCTTGTGTTTCAGCATCTCCTCGCTGTTCATCATGATGCGGTTAGCTATGATCTTGTTGATGGGCACAAGCAGCAGTGCCAGGGCCATGCCTCCCAGAAAGGCTACCCCCACTTGCTGGTAGAGGAGGTAGAGGGTAATGGCAAGCTGGACAGGTAGGCTCCACAACTCATGGAAGCTCAGGCAGAAGTTGACCAACCTACTGCTGTCTGTGCTCATGAAGTTGACAATTTCCCCCACAGTGAAGCGGGCAAGGCTGGTGCTGCTGACACGCAGAGCCTTGCGGTAGATGGCAGAGATGACAGCGGCCCGCACCATCAGCGTCATCTTGTTCATCTCGTAGCTGAACTGGTTCCGCAAGAGAGCGCCCAGGAAGGAGCCAGCAAAGAGCCCAAGGGCATACAGCACCCCGTGGCTCAGGGGCTCCTGCCGTGACTCCATGAAGTTCACCAGCAAGTTCAGAAGCAGAGGACCTGAAAAATTCAGCAGACTGCCAGCCAACTTGAGAAGTCCAAGGGTGTAGAAACGAAGCCCAAAGGCCGCATGAAGGACTGACAAGAGATGCACAGCTTCCTGGGCATGGCGTGGGCTGTCTGGAGCATCACTACTCCCATCACCTCCAGCAATGATTGGGCTGGCAAGAGACACTGTCTCCTCCTCTGCTTGGTGAAGAGCTGCCTTCTTCTGCCAGCAAGAGTAGAACCGGTCACAGACCCTGGCAGCCCGGAGCTGGCGAGGAAGCACATAGACATCGTGTGGATGGTTCAGCTTCTGCTGGTAGCCACGCTTCATTAGGGGGTTCATCCAAGTGTAAAAGAAGCGTGAGAGCCAGCTCTCACCATCTTCTGCCACTCTCTGCTGGTCAGGCACCGGGATCCCTGGCTCTGAGATGGGTTGGTCTTGTTGCCAGGAATGATTAATGGAGAGGAAGTCTTGCCTGCCAGCAGTGGGGAAGAGGTAGCTGACCACATAGGCAAGCAGAGAGGCCAGCTGCAGACAGAGAATGGCAAACCTGGAGGAGGCACCAGGGTGAGCAGGGGACCAAGCTGTCCCAGTCTGGCAGTACCACACCAGAGTGATGATGAAGGAAGGTAGGGGTAAGAGAGTGAGGAGAGCCAGGGCTGCAGGGCCCCTGGTAAAGCCATGAAAGGACCTGCAGAGTACGAGAAGAGCGAAGCCATGCACCAGCCATGTCAGGGCAGCAGTGCCATTGGCCAGCACTTCAAGGTATACAGGGCCCAGCTCCTGCTGGGAAATGGTGGCTGGGATGGTGTCAGCAAGGAACAAGCCAGTAAGTACGAAGGAGGTAGCGATTCTCCATCCCCAGCTTAGCCTGCAAGGCACACTGGAGCCAGACCTTGAAGAGAAAGAGCAAGAGTGAAATAACTTATGGTTGAAATTCCACTACCTCTCAGTCCGTACTATCCTTTCTTCCTCTCCTCTTCCTGCTGTTTATACACCCACTCTTATTTAACCTTCTAGATACACCTCCCTAGATTTGTAACTTTATCTGACTGCAGGCATCGCTAAACTACATCAGGTCAATACAGCCCACCCTTTGGTCAATACCAGAGATTTAGCTGCTACCAAAGAACAGCATTTCTTTACAGAAATTTGTTTGCAAACTCTGATATTTTGTGGTCAAATTAGACTCCAATCCTTGAGGATTAACAGCAAAAAAAAGTATATTTAACCTCTTTAACACAAATTTTGGATGATGAAATTCTCTGTGTCACATCTCTGATCCTTGGTTTCCTTGACTGTGGGATATTTTTCTAGAAACATTATTTTTATCACTGTTAATTTCAGTGGTGCTGTGCTTGTAAAGTCTATAATCTATTGCCCATCAAAATACTTCATTATCACTGGATTCTTTGTGGCCTTTCAGTACCAGTGAATGTTGTCATTTTTATGAATTTCAGAAGAGGGTAAACAGAAAAACAATTTTGGGTTTCTCTGAACCCCTTATTGCCTTATATACATCTTTGATGCCACCTTGGATTTATATCCTCTGCCAGAATACTCCTAGTTTCCCCAATCCTCATTCACTGAAATAGTTTTTAATTACTTTCTGTGATTTTTATGCCCACAATCCCCTCTATTCTTTCTGGATTCCTTTCTGTACTCTGTACTCTGAATTAAGACGGATGCTGACAAATACAATAGCATTATAATATTGCGTCCTTCCCTAATTACATATTCAGCACACTATAGGGAGATATAATTTCCAGCCTTTCCACCCCACCTCCAGTCCTGCATAATAATCAAGAGCCAGACAAGTCAGTTGTCATACCTTGGAGTGCCAAGGAAGCAGGCACTGACCACTGCAAGGATCACATGAGGAATCACATTCAATGTCAGCTGGTTAAAGCAATGGCCAACGCTGTCGTGAACCCACACAGGGAGTGGATCTTCTGGGCTGGTCCCACAAAAACTAGCCAGGATGTTCTCCATCCTTTGCTGGTAATTCAGTGTGACAGACAGGATGTCCTAGCGTGAAGAAAAAGCAGCATGAGGTAAAAAACATAAGAACTACAGCCCCAGTCCAAGACCGAATGTGATGAGTAATTAACATTAGAACTAGAAGCAACTTCCTGGGTCATAGTCCAAGCCCGGCTATTGTTCACTCACTGTCATATTATCTACTTCATAAAATGATCAAGCTCCAGCTTAAAATAAATTACATTGTTTATTCCCTTAAGTCACCCTGGGACTGCAATGCCCTGTGAATTTGAAGCTTTCTTATTTCCAGGCTGACTTTTTTTTCCCATGACGAGTTTATCCTCTGTAAGTAGTATAAGGAAGTATTTTCCCTTCTGTAGATCGGAATGAAAAATATTTTGAGCTGCTTAAACAATAACCTATTCATTGTATCTCCATATTGACAACACTTCCCACCATCGTACTTTTTAAGGCAGAGTGTAACATGAAGCATTCCCCAGATGGTAGGGGAGGATGCTGGTGCCCATCCAGAGAAGCAGGCGGTACCCCTAAGCTATACAGGACTGGCGAACCAGTCCCCCTCTGTGTGCCGCCCCGCGGACTGGAGCACACCTGGGAGGCCTCGGCTTTACAATGATTTCTGCTCGCACCGGCCCGTCCCGTCTCCAGCCCGGGGCCGGCTGAGCGCCACGGGCTGGGCGCCGCACCGAGCTCGGCACCGCGGCTGGGACCCCGTCTCAGCGGCCCCCGGCAGCGGCCTGGGCCGGCGCCAGCGCGGGGCCCTCGCAGGCGGGCCGGGGGCGGG